>OW388166.1:7972500-8197500 GCA_936450015.1 Meganola albula
ATCCGACAAGCTAATCCAGAACTGACTATAGAATTCAGTGACAACATCTTCAATGAAACACTCATTCGCTTAGAAGATAAATGCTTAGCAATAAATAACCGGACCTTAGTAGAACTTGGAATGCCAGCACCACAAAGAAATGCTTTCAGTATGCTAAACTACGAAATTACAAAGGAAAAAAGCTACAACGTCAATGAACTACTTGAATACATTGCTCACAATAAACCACTCCTCAATGACAATCAAAAAACAATTTACAACGTTATAATGAACCGAATAAATAACAACACTGGTGGAATTATTTACTTGGACGCACCAGGAGGCACCGGTAAAACGTTTCTAATAAATCTAATACTGGCGGAAATACGTGCTAAAAAACACATCGCACTGGCACTAGCATCATCCGGCATTGCAGCCACACTTATGGAAGGAGGACGAACTGCTCATTCTGCCTTACAACTACCGTTGAATATAGCCGAACAACAATTCCCGGTATGTAAAGTCTCAGGAGCATCTGGACGGGGTCAACTTCTAAAACAAGCTAAAATTATCTGCTGGGATGAATGCACCATGGCCCATAAAAAATCACTAGAAGCCATGGACAGAACATTACAAGAATTGCGAAAAAACTCTGAAATAATGGGAGGAGCTCTACTCATACTCTCAGGAGATTTTCGACAAACACTTCCAGTTATTCCCAAGTCAACACCAGCAGACGAGATCAATGCATGCTTAAAAAAGTCACATCTCTGGCCAGAAGTACAAATACTGCAATTAACAAAAAACATGAGGGTTGAATTATCAAAAGATGAAACAACAGCACATTTTGCTAAAATGCTTTTACAAATAGGCGAAGGTACATATCCTACTGACCAAACGACCGGTCTCATTGAACTCAATAGTGATTTCTGTAACATAGCCACTACTGAAAACGAACTAATCGACAAAATTTATCCAAATATTATTCAGAACTATACCAACGTAGAGTGGTTATTTCAAAGAGCAATTTTGGCCACTAAAAATAATATTGTTGACGATATCAATTTTAATATTCTAAAGAAAATACCTGGTGAAGAGAAAGTATATAAATCGATCGACACGATGGTAACCATTGAAGAAAGTGTCAACTTCCCTACTGAATTTCTAAACTCTTTACAAGTACCAGGAATGCCATTACACTGCCTTCGTCTGAAAATTGGATCTCCAATCATACTACTTAGAAATCTCAACTCCCCAAAACTATGTAATGGAACGAGGATGATCGTAAAACAGCTATCGAATAATATCATTGAAGCTGAACTTATTTCTGGAAAGAACAAAGGACACACAGTATTTATACCTAGAATACCACTGATCTCTTCTGAATTGCCATTTCAATTTAAAAGATTGCAGTTTCCAATTAAATTAGCCTTTAGTTTTACAATTAACAAAGCGCAAGGGCAAACTTTAAAATATTGTGGCATCAACCTCAAAGAATCCTGCTTCTCTCACGGTCAGCTTTATGTAGCTTGCTCAAGAGTAGGAAATTCGAAAAATTTATATATATATACCCCGGACAATAAAATGAAAAATGTTGTTTATAAACAAGTAGTATAAATAATGAGAAAATGTAAATACATGTAAATATATATGTTTAAATATACATGTAAATATATATGTCCATGATAATGTAAATACATGTAAATATATATGTTTTCAATATATATATATTTTTTACTTTTTACGTCATAGTTTATTTTTTTATTTCAACTACCACGTAACCTCATATCAACTCCCGAGCGAAGCCGGGTATTACAGCTAGTATTATAAAATTCTCATGTCACAGTGTTCGTTCCCATAGTCCTCCGAAACGGCTTACCGATTTTTACCAAATTTTATATACGTATTCAGTAGGTCTGAGAATCAGCTACTATCTATTTTTCATGTGATAAGGGTTGTTCACCCTTAATTTTAATTTTTTATTTTTGTACGATATTTTTAGTTTTTATTTTTGTATAATGTAGCATTAAAAAATACATACGTATTACATTAGTAATACGCGGTACGAAGTTTGCTGGGGCAGCTAGTTATTATATAAAGCATTAAAATTGATTTGATATAGATTTCTTCTATCAAGCGACTCCATTCTACGTCATAGGAGTCTTAGGTCAGGTTTAATGAAAGGCGACAATTAGAGCTTTGCTCCGGAGCCTGAAAAACCGGTGAATATCCGGAGATTACCGATATAGCGTGTAATCGGTTTTTTTATGAATCTCCGGATACTTATTACCTAAGTAATACATCACTTTATTTCTCAAATATATGTAAAGCATTGATGTTTACATAGGTTTTTAGGTGACAGGTGTAGTGCATTGTTACCAGATGCCCTTATAATGTTGTGCTTTTTAACCAAATCCAATAGTTTTTAGATTAAATCAACCACCATTGATGTTGGTTTAACTTTCAGTTCAAAACGTTGATTTATTGATAAATTGATATTATTTTTAGTTATTAGATTATTTATTGAGGTAGATTATTTTGTACCTTTGACTTTTTTAAATAAAGTGTTTAATATTTTTATTTACTTTTATCATATTAAAGTTTAATTACAAAACTCCGGCATATCCGGAGATAAACGAGAGAAAATAATAATGAGCAACCGGAAAATAAATAAATAATAATGATAATGAGTACTGTAATCGTGTCCGGTGCAAACACCTAGTCAAAATCACCCATTTTTTTTTTTTTTTTTTTTTTGCTGATGACCTACCCCAATCGGCCGGAAGGGCCTCTATTGGTTCACCGGACTTTTTCGGTGAGCCGTCCGAGGACGGTCGAACTGATCAAAATCACCCACTTATCGCTGGCTATACTATGGGGGGGAGCCTAATGCCGTTCATGGGACACAATTCCAAACTTCGAGCTTCAACTACGATTCTTTATGTAATCGAATCTCATAATATGTTAAATTCATCTCTGTCTACCCCTTCGAGTGATACAGGCATGACCCTGTTATGTTAGTTAAGATGCAATAGTTATTTAAAAATGGCCTTGTAGTAAAAATTATATGCTAACTTGATGTGACATAAAACCCAAAATTGTTGTTTTGAAAAACAGATTTTTCCGTTTTGTCTAAAACTCTGCATTGGTTTTAGATGTAGGTAATGTTAAAACCCAGAATAAATTAACGGTGTACACTGTATTTCGGAATTTTCCTCATCACGTTAGTAAACATAGTTATGAATATAATTATCATAAAGCACTTACGCACGTAATAATTAAAATTTTAGGAAAATATGGAATTACATTTTAAAAATAGATGATAAAATTATTGTTTGTGTTACTACCACAGATAATGTAATACTATAGTTTAAAGGCCGACCGTTTAACTCGCGTATCGCCATCTGAGGTACAAAGTCATAAAACATTAATTAAATCTCATAAAGAACTATATTTAACCACAGATAAAAGTAATGTAAGACTATTCGTCACTAATATCCATATCGCTTGAATCATCATCACTGTCTGTGCAGCTTGAGGAGTCAGAATCTTGAATACGCGCACAGACTATTAAGAGAACCTACGCGTGATAAACGGTCGGTCTATAGTTACTACATTAATTGGTACGGACTAGGGTTCGCTTCGACCCTTTTTAGTGTCCCACAGCTGGGAACGGGTCTTCTCTCAACTATCTTACAAGAGTTGAGGGCTTAAGCTTAAGCCTTAGCGTGTGGAACGCTGGCCAAGTGCGGGTTGGTGGGTCTGGATCCCTAATTCCCTTGGTCATGATGACTTCTCACGTGATAGCTACATTAATTTACTTATTTATTTAAATACAGACTTTTTTGTTGTGTAAATTGAGCCTCGGGTGCTCAGTGGTTCTCTATTCATCAAGGTCGCGGGTACATAACATCAACGTCGTATTCACCAATTCATTACGCATTCCCGTAAGTTAATTTAATAAACTACCAAACGTACTACGCAATGAAACATTGGGTGTTGATGTAGGTACAAATTGTCGTCGACCCTGAGAGCGACCGTGTCACTGAACTTGCGATCAATATTGACCTTCGCACAGAGTAGTGTAAACATAGAGGAGGCATACGCTGGTTGCTTCTTGCTTCTGACATTGACCTTGAAATACTGGAGATTGTGTCGGATATACGGCGGCAGTTCTGTTGTGATGTCGTGATAAAATTAATTTTATTACTTTTACACGTTACACTTCAGCCCATTTTAGTGTCCCACAAATGGGCACGGGTCTTTTCTCAACTGCCTTATTAGTTGAACGAGTTTAGGCCTTAATCCACACACGCTGGCCAAGTGCTGGTGTCACATGTTCTCGAATTATTAGGTCTTATGCATGCCGGTTTCCTCATGATGTTTTCCTTCGCCGATATTGAGCAGCGGAGATGAAACAATTCACACATGTGGACACTACCAGGATTCGAACCCGTGACCTTATTTTTTTAAAGCTGAAATTTTCTGCTTATGAAAAAAAGTTTAGATGACCATTCTTTTTCCTTTTATCACTTTTTCTTACACATAGGAGGGACATATGAGTGTGTGAGCGTAGATAGAGGAAAGTAGATAGTAGATTGTGGCGGGTGTCCGGAAACTAGTGTTCGGTTACGTCCTGAGACGACGTTCGTCCCCACGTGGAGAGCCCTCATAGCATTTGCCACAGTACTTGATCGGTTCGACCGAGTTCGGACAGCTGTCCGCTGAACCAAAATAGGCCCTTTCGGCTAATTGGGTTAGATCATCCGCAAAAAAAAAGCGAGACGTAGCTGCGTAGTAGTACGTGTTCCCGCGTACCGGTCTCTGTTTGGTACATTATCTGTGTGCACGGAAGCAGACAACACAACACTGTTATTATGACGCAGAATGTATTGCGACGTCTAGTCCTTATGATATTTCCTTAGCATTGTTGTTCTAAGGTAATATTAATATGACTAGATTCAATAATCTATAATATATACTATAATATCAATTTATTATAGTATTTAAACTAATAATAATAATAATATAGTGGGACATTAACACACACGGTCATCTGATCCCAAACAAGCAGAGCTTGTACTATGGAAACCAGATAACTGGTAATATACTACATTTAATACTTTTCTTTTGTAAATATAAAATATAGATAATTACACCCAGACACAAGACAAACAGACATATTTTAACAAATTGTTTGTCTCGGGTGGGAATCGAACCCACGGAAAAGCAAGTATCTTACCGACCACGCCAAGTAAGGTAGCAGGGCCCGGTCGTGTAAATGGTATTAGTGTGAAGTGTGATGCCTCTGGTGTTACAGGCGTCCACAGGCTACGGCGAACGATTTATCCGTTTTGGTAGTTAAAAAATATAGCTTCAACCCTTTTTAGTTTACCACTCCTGGGTACTGGTCTTCTCTCAACTATCTTACGAGTAGAGTGTAGGCCTTAATCCACACACACTGGCCAAATGCGGGTTGGTGGATGTCAAATATCCTCGAATGATTAGTTCTTAGACATGCCGGTTTCCTCACGATGTTTTCCTTCGCCGATATTGAGCAGCGGCGATATAACAGTTCCCACAAAGATGTGTGGGCGCGATTGGGAATCGAACCCGCGACCTTATATATCTAAGGAAATCCGATAACTGATTAATATAGGTATTTCACAATATGGTTTTGTTTCTTTTGTCTACTCCTAAATTTATTCTGGTTTTAATTAGAAATTAACGCATTTTAGTAACCTTCATGACGTCTCGTGATATTCTCTCAGCCATTTCTATGACGCAAAGAAGTGCGCACTAGCACATAATGATTACTTTATAAAGATTATTACCGTTCTGACGTTGTTCATAGTTTACATAAAACATGAGTTGTATAATTTTTATGTTGGTAGTATTGTTTCGTTTTATATTGTTCGCGTCAAAGCTACCAACTGAACCAAAACCTGTTTGCGTGTAGAGTTGATCTTTATTTAGTGACGTAAAAAACTAAAATAGTGGTATTTCTTAGGATTTTTCCTTTACTTCTAGGTTACAGGGTTAACCTTTTAACCGAGACGCACCCGTGTCGCATATATGCGACACAAAAATGAAGTAATCGCCACCGAAAGTATTTACTATTGATACTGATATTAAAATTTCTTACAGCTGTGCGCGGTCGGGTCACTGACCGCTAATTTTACACCGCGCGCTTTCACCGATGTTATTACGAATAGATCGTCAATAATTCGCTGAATTTTTGTCGAATAAATGAAATGAGATCGACACTCCATCTAATCTGAGGGCGTCCTACGCTACGTTTGCCAATTCGTGGTCTCCACTCAAGAACTCGTTTACCCCAGCAGCGGTCAGATTAGGTGTAGTGACGATCTCAGCAAGAACGGCCGGCAAGAACTGGATGAGAAAAGCCGTGGATTGTGCTCAATGGCGTTACCTACTTTAGGAGAGGCCTATGTCCATCTGTAGACTAGAAAAGGCTGATTATGATGACGATGAAATTAAAAAATAATTTATTTCCGGATTTTAAATCCAATTTCCTAATAAATACTTATTTAACAATTAACTAATTAACAATTAGGAAAAAAGGAAAAAGGAAAAGGAAATACAAAAATGTGGAAATAAATTAATGGAAATGTGTTCTATTACTCATCCGGTACCACCAAAAAATCCTCTTCTCTCTGAAATACTATTTTTTTTAATTCTATAATAGGTTTGCCCTTGACCATAACTTGCCTGAAGTGAGGCAATGTTGCAGTCTACGATGGAACGCGCTTACCTAATTAATACCGATTCACTCGTGACTTGAAGACAGGTAGATTATAGCTATCGGGAAACAGAGATGCCGTCAACGAATTCCACAACTTGGCAGTTCGCACAATAAAAGTTAGTATAACCTACCTATAAATTTTTTCATCTTTTATCAGGTATCCTCAAAGAAGCCACATCCTTGATCCTAAAACATACGTTACCAAGTCGAAGACATTTGACTCCAGAGCTGGTGCTAAGGTTGATCACTCCTGACTGCGCGCTGTGGAGAGCTAGAGAAGAGGAGGTGCCTTTTAAAGACCCGTTTTGGGCATTCTACTGGCCCGGAGGACAGGGGGTTGCTAGGTAAGCTTTTTGTCAAGGAAAACCATAGACCTAGCAAACTCTTTTATCCTATGGGGCCCTCGCGTTGGGACGAGGGATGATGACTTTTTTTTGTTTGTCCATCTACAGTTAAATTATAAATATTGGACTTTTTTTTATTGAAAATGAAAATATGCTTAATTTTTTTTGAGACGCGAGTCCATTTTCTTTTCCTACCGTGCAGTGAATGACTGGCAGTGGCAACTACTGAGAAACACTGCCAAAAAACTCAGTAGGCTTTTGTCTTTTTTGAATGAAGATTTATCTATTACATTGTGTTTGTTTATTGTGTTGAATTAGAGCGACTTAATTCCAAGCGTTTTTATCCGTTAGATAGTCTAAAATTTTATAATGATCTTATATAACATTGAGAACGTAGGTTTTTGACGAGATAACGTCTTTAAAATCGTTTTAGTCGGGTGACATGTTCAGAAACTTGTGTCACACCAAAACCTCACGAGCGCGATCGCAGGTATAACGAGAGAGAGACGGACCGATCTCCCGTCTCATCTCGAGCGCTGCCAGTCATTCCGTGAAACTTGTCACGCGGAATCCTCACGAGCGGAGGCTGGCATAGCGTTCGAGTGAGTGGACCGATCTTCCGTCTCTCTCACTCTAGCGGCATACTTCATTAATTCCTTACTTCCCAAAAACTTATATCACCAATAAGACGTTATCACGTAAACATCTCGCTCGTAAACCTACTTTACAAACAACCAATTTTTTTAATTATTTTAAATTTGTTAATAGTCTTTTCCCTAATAAGTAGCTAAGTAGTTGAAAGTTTATTGTAGAAACGTATACAATCAACCAAGCCAAGTCTCATGAACTAGGCCAAGTCTTATATTTTTTTGCGTGATTAAATATTAAGTCGATACTACTAGGCGAAATCTTAAAACACGTCACGTTTAGGTAAGTTTTATACCTGTATGACGTACCGCATAACTATACACGCCCAAACAGCGCACGTGATACATAACAATGGGGGTTCCCTTAAACCCTTAAATCTACTTCAATATTATAATTATAATATTAAAATAATAATAAAATAGCAACAAGAGAAAAATAATTTAATTTTTAAATAGTTGATATTGAAGTACACAAACATCCTGTAAAAAATCAAAATATTGGCGGGAATAGTGAGGTATCCGGCGACTAGGACCGCAATAAACTCGAACCGCGGTCCCAGTTGCTTGATCTATTTATTTTTAATATTTTGCTTCCAGCGACTGGGACCATGAATAAATGATTACAAAAATTCATTGTTCAAGCCAAAAATAGTACAGTCAAGCGAAAAAATTTTCAAAGTAAAAATTAAAGAAATAACTCTGATCAATAATATCATTTAATCATAATTATATAAAAAAAATAGACGGGCCGGTGGCGTGGTCGGTAAGATACTTGCTTTTCACGCCGCAGGTCGTGGGTTCGATTCCCACCCGAGACAAACATTAGTGATGAACATTTGTGTTTGTGTCGAGTCTGGTTGTAAATATCTATTATAAGTATATATTTACAAAAGAAAAGTATTATATGTATAGTATATACCAGTTATCTGGTTTCCATAACACAAGCTCTGCTTAGCTTGGGACCAGATGACCGTGTGTGTTAATGTCCCAGAATATTTATTTATTTATTAACCCCTGGGATAACCTTTCACATAATTTAAATTTTGTGAAAGGTTACCTATAAGAGTATTGTAGCAGTAGTACGTTGACTATTTTTAATGTAATTATTATCTGTGCCGTAGTTATAATAATATGTCAATAAATTATAAGTGGGTCAATATAAGCTGTGATAAAAATCAACGTTTACATACACAATTTACATGTAATTACCATACTTGCTATGACTCACGTTAAGCTCTGAAACATGTAACAAATGTACGACCGATGACTCACCACGAGGTCCTGAAAACGGTGCCAATAGGGAACTTCGATGAGTCATACTAGCGGAATCCTGAAAATTCGCATACCCGAACTTTTTGGTACAAAGTTTTTTTTTATTATTCTGCAACAGTCTTGCGCTTGCCTACAAGTTGCCTGACGTCCAGCAATGATGTAGTCTACGATGGAGCGCGCCTGCCCAATATACCGATTTTTTCGTGATTACGAATGATTTTCGGTGAGAAGGTGGCAGTAGAATGAGGCTACATATGGTTAGTAACCATAAAGTAGTAACAATTCCGACCCACCCTCTGAAATGGTGTCACCAGACATCGCACCGGAACATGGCAAGGCAAGGGGGTGCGGCTTTGTCTGGTGAGTCAATAACCGCGGCCGAAGCCTACCAGTACTTATTACCAGTTTATTGTCATCAAATTTGCACCACCCGGGGACCACGTGTCATTCAGATCAAAGGTGCACTGCCACGGACGAAGGTGACTCCCGGTGATGAAGGTCCCCGAAGTCTGTTGCAGAAATAGGCAAGTTTAGCTACTGGTAACTTGGCTGGTCTTACCTAAGGTAATAAAAATTGGCAAAATATACTTTTTTTAGTTTTTTATTTCTTTTTAAGTCCATCTTGTAGATTTCTCGAAAATATTGGATACAATTTTTTTGTTTTTTACGTAATCGAAAAGTAATTGAGCCTAAGTGTCAGGCACGTGACATCTCTTTTACGGAGTAGTGTAAAGTGATTATGACGTAAGAACCTACTTTTAATTTAATGCGATTTATTAAAATTTATTTTCGATTTTTTACTGTACCTGTATTGGAATTTATTTTTTAAAAAATAGTATTACAATTTTGATTTAAATAAATTTTAACTTGTAATTTTTGATTTTACGAATTAATAAAAAAAATAATGTTTGGGTAATTAAAATTTTCATAATGTTCGCCGTCCAGTTTATACTTTTTTTACACTCACAATATCGACCGTCATTTTTTGGGACATTCCAACTCATTCATGAATATTTACATAACGAATGACAAATAAGCCACAGATAATATTTGACACTATCAATGAAAACATTCCCGCCAAAAGTTGTCACTATTGGTATTGTTATATTAATATAAACCTTAAAGTTATTCGATTAGGTCCAATTTCAAATAGACTTGTTATATGAGTCATACATTGGATTTTTTGAACTGCTCATAGTAGAAAGATGTTGTTCGGTCAAAACATGTGCTTAATTTTTTTTCGAAATTGATAATTTACCTAACTACATTAACCTAACCTAACCTGTGACGTTTATCAAAGTAACCCAGAACAAAAATGTGTTTCTTTTCGTGACTATCAATAATAATGTAAAATTTCATAAAGGTAAACAAATAATTCTTCACAATAATTATTATGCCCAAAGGTATAGGCAGAGGTGAATATTGCCCACTTTAAGCCTGGTATGTTTAGGTCCCATACGTAAGGGGCGAGCCTAATGCCATTCGGGCTTCGGCTTGGCAAGCGATAGATTGAACCTACGGGTCTACACGCTCATAGCACAGATAACATAGGTAGCTATAATACTGCCCTGCCTGATATGGCAAAAGGCTGCTACGTGCAGAAAGTTGATTTCGAGAATAATGCAAAAAGGTGGGTGGGTCACCCTAATGTGCATTTAGCCGCTAAATAGCTTACGATATCTCGGGAACGAATAAACTTAGAAATATAATTCCAAGATGGATAGATGCGCAATCGTTTACTTAGTGTGCTGGTTATAATAACTCATTTTCGTAAAAATAACGTTTAGCCGCCTTCTTCCATAATCGGCATGTAGTAAATATCTTGCAACTTACAGTCCATCAAATCTAAGAAGTACCGTTTGACAGTTCTAAACGTAGTACATTTAGAATTTTATTTTTTGTATGAAAATTGTTTATGTTATGTTAAAATAAAAATAACTTCATAATTCAATTATTTTACAGGAAAGCTAATAAAAATAGTGTGTATTACGCCTCTATAAAACTAATTTAATAGAAAACAGTGAAACGTCAAAAACTACTTAGATTTGTTTAATTGTAGGCATTGTAATGTATTTTTTTCTTTTCACGTCGTTAAGTGTAGGTAACTACAGACGCCAATGAAAGTCCATTGAGAACCGCATTGCACAGGGAAACGGGACAGCATCATCTAGTTTCCTGTGAACCAGAACGAGACATTAGATACCTGATAAAGAAAAGAGATGGGCAGACATTTGTACGATAATGAATAAGGATAGCAGATAAAGAGCTATGAGTCACTTGTAAGAAATTTATAAGGTATTTATGAGTGACTCACACGGCACACTATTTTGTTTTGGTTTAAAAACCTAATTGTTTATCTATTGAAAGGAGAAGTTCAAAAAATGTATTGAGCTTGGGACTAAAATAATTGTAAATTTGAACGACAATCTGAGTTACTTAAGTTAATAGAGCATAATTAATTAAATTTTTTCGTGCATTTAAAATGATTTTACGCCCTTCAGTTTTTTGACAGTTGAGCAGCCAAAAAATTAAAACTACTTAGAACGCTGTCAATCAAACTGATAAATGACAATGACGTTTCACGTAATCATCTTTTATTTCCACGCGTTTTGTTATTAGTCTAATAAGATAAAAAATATTTTTAGTAATAATTACATTAAATTGCAGCTAAAATAATATTACAAGAAAAAAGTACTTTAATACAATGCAATTATTGATATGATTGCAATATTTATACTGCTTAGGAAACGAATAATTAAAGGCAATGTGCTTTTTGATTTTCTATTACATTTTTTAGTTTTCTACAAAAATGGGTGCTCCGAAAATTCGTGTTTCGTTAAATTCTAATAGCTTATTAAATAAGCTTTCCAATGAGCTATATCACATTGGTGTTCAAAATAATATCCCACTTTTGACCTCTCCTTTTGTTCAGTAGAATGCAGGTACTGTTCCTCAACACAGAAGCAAGTTAATTTTACACAGAAAACTTTTTTACGAAATTATAGCTGCGCAATTTTTTTTTTTGGTACCTACCAGTGGCGAAGAGTCCATACAAGCCGATTCCCATCGGCTCCCCTTTTGGAAATGGTCAATATCACACGTACATAATAATATATTATGTAACGCGTAAAAGTTTTAAATAGCAACAATAATAAGTATAGCATCAAGTGTAAGAACGATCGGTGACGGTAGTGAAGAGATATCATTTTCCTAAGTAAGAACTTATTTACCCCGGCTTCCCCTTTTCAGACTGCCACCCTTCGCCACTACGACGTTTAATCTAAAAATAAAGCGATAAAATCCTATATAATGTAGATTTATTTCAATAAAAAATTACTGTTTATTAAAATTTGTTTTCATAAAGTTTGCGCACTGATTTCCTGTTTCCTGTATGTAGGTATATTCCTTGCAGCGGTAGCGCAACGGTACGGGCCTCGCCTTAGAACAATAAAGTCGCGGGTTCGAATCCTGGTTGTGCCTATGCATCTTTTTGTGAAGACCAGTCCCTGTGGGACACTAAAAAGGGTTGAAGTGAAGTATATTACTAAAATATTATTTCTAAAATTAAATTCGCCGCCCTAGATAAAATATACACATTCAGGTAACTTAGCAACAAGATACAGGGTACATGCTACGTACTTTGATACGCAGTCTGTTCTCATTGAGACGTCTAGAGGATACGCCAGGTTAGATACAGGTCGTCATACTCATTTAACCTAGACCTAGAGAGGCAAATGAACCGAAACGCTACTCTTAAATGGAAATTCCACTGTTACTATGCGTTTCTCTGATAATTTCATCCAAATCCGTCCAGTAGTTTTTGTGTGAAAGAGTAACAAACAATCACACATTCAAACCACCACAGACGTCCATACAAACTTTCGCATTTACAATATTAGGAAGAAAGATTAATTCAACTTTTTTGCGGTTGTACCTACCGATTATGTTATGATACAATCTAGATGCGAATAAACTATGTTTTCTGGTAATTAACTGGTGGTAGGCGCCAGTCGTGGTTAGTGACCACCCACCAGACAAAGTCGCACAGCCAAGCGGCCTTGCCGCGTTCCGGTACGATGTCTGGTGACACCATTTATGAGAGTGGGTCGGATATGTTGCTTCTTTATGGATTCTAATCTTCTAGACCTTCATTCAATGTTCCAATGCCACCTTCTCACCGAAAATCATTCGTAATCACAAGTGAATCGGTAGATTGGGCGGGCGGGTCCCATCGTAGACTACATGTACTACCGAATGTTTGCACCCACAGACAAACTGTGGAAACAGTTTTGTGGGGCAATGAAATATTGTAATGTTGTGAAATTTGACTACAAAGATACATACATACATACATCAAGCAAGTTGTAGTCAAGCGCTAGTCTATTACAGAATAAAAAATAAAAAAACCTTTACCATAATAGATATTAGATCCTACTCCGTAAAACTAGGCCTAGACCACAGACAATATAATACTCCTAGACATGTAATTTTTTCTGCAACAAAACAAAACCGATTTCAAACGTAGGTAGGTACCTAGAATTATGCGTTTAGAACAATTGCTATTATAATTTTGGCAGGCTGCAGGCACTCAGCGTAAACAATAACTTAAAAACTACTGGTCAGATCTTGATCAAGTTTAAACGGCACTACTCGAGAAGTACCAGCTTTCAAAGAAAAAATAATCTTAAAAATCGGTTCACGTATAACAAATTTATTAGATAACAAACATAAACAAAAAAACGAACCTCCGTCTTCTTGAAATCGGTAGAAAAAAACATGTATCAACAACACAGTTTCAAGAAAAACATCACAATTCAATTTATATAATCTACTACGTCTAACTTTTCCTAGAATTCACCCCAATGGGAGTTATTTATCCACCCACAAAGGGGTAATTCTCACTACACCTCTTATGAATGATCTAATACCAAGTATTAAAGCATTTTCTTAGAAATCAGTAAAATAGAATAGTTCGTTTCAGTTTTCAGAGAACATTGAGTAATGAAAAGTTTGAGCTCAATGGACACGTCCTGTTAATAATTTAATTGTTAGCAACTAGATGATAAACATGCAGAACTTGATTTCTAATTAGATTTTCCGTATATTATGCATATTTATTACAAATTTGCATCTTTTTGAATACTATTATATAGTTTCTTGATTAGATCAATTAAAAAAAATAATTTATTATTGCTAGCTTCGAAATTGAAATCTGACTGTGGCGACATCTGTGTTGTTTTTGTATCATTAAAGACCTAGGCTTGGTTAATATTAACTAGATGGCGTTTTTATCAAAATATTATTTTAATTTTCTTAAGTATGTACAAATCATGAAATTATTTCTAAATCATAACATAATTCGCATCAGATTTAAACTGTGTTTTCAAATGAGTTACTCAAGAAAATAATTATCCAATCAGATTAAGTCCAATGTCGGTCTTAATATCAAATTGCTGTTTCTAGTTAGAAATAGGTGTACAGCTCCATCTATGACGTCTATGGAGGAACAGCTAAAGGCCTAAACTCGTTGTTATTTTGCTTAAAAAAGCTAGATGGCGCTTGAATCAAAATACTAAACTAGTTTATCTTACAAATAATATAATTATTTATTCGAAGTATGTAGTTACAACGCTAAATGAAATTCATTAAAAAGCATATAATTTCTTTAGATTCGGTCAAATATCGATTAAATTGTCCGTTTAAAAATAGAAATATGAGCGCAGCGTAATTTGATAAGTATGTTGTAAAAGCTGTAAAGATTCGTTACTGGTTATGAATACTTAAACTAGATGGCGCATTTATCAGTATAGTTACACATCAAAATTGGAGGAAAATCATTTTTATTTTAATCTTTTATTTCTCTTTGCAGGTATATTCTTGACAATGGTGATTTGTTCAGAAACCGATCTATTTTAGATATTGGTTGTGGATGTGGGGCAGGCAGTATAGCTGCTTCAATGAAAAGTGCTAAAACAGTTATGGCCAACGATATTGATGAAAGTAAGTTAGTTATTAATCTGAAAAGTATTGCATTAAATTACAAGTGTAGGGTTGATTTCTTGAAAACGGAGGTTGCAAATGAAAAAATATCTAACAACAATAAAACAGGAACTCATTTCTGAAACTTGGAGATGCCGGGGATCGAACCCGGGGCCTTTCACATGCAAAGCGAACGCTCTACCACTGAGCTACATCCCCATATAGTGTAAGATAAAAATTAACGTTTGGTTTCAGTCGCAATAACAGCAACAAATATTAATGCTGAATTGAATGGAGTGAAACTTTATACCAGTCATGAAAACAGAATTGGTACAAAATGCGAAGATTTTGATGTTATATTAATTGGTGATATGTTTTATGAGGAAGTTTTTGCTAATATGCTGTTTGAGTGGCTGTATCAACTGAATGCTGACCGAAAAACGGTAAGCAATTATGTTACTATATGAATATCGATGGAGTATTGAAACGAAGTTCCTTATCGCGCGTTGTGAAAGGGGGCTAGACGGAAAAAATTCTTACGAAAAGTTGTCACGACACTTTTTGCTATAGTAAGCTATTGTAAGCTGTGCGGCGCGCGTGCGCATGTTTCTCTGTCTGTCTGTCTCTCTCTCTCTCTCTCTCTCTCTCTAGAGATAGAAAAAAAAAATAGTAAAAAAAATATTATTTTAACTTTTTACAATTCCTTCACTAATTAATCGAAAGGAACTTCGTTCAATCCGGGTGTCCCTTGACACCTCTCAAGTTTTTATAATACTATACCTAATGTGAATATACCGGGTGGGAGGGACGGCCCTCCACAAACGGATAGGATGAAATCCGTACATCATACTGAGGTGATCGATCGAGCAAACGCGGGGACCGAGCTATGCGATGTCTATAGGTATCTGGTCCATTTCAACCGCGCGACCTACTCATGAAATTTGTATTTCATCCTTAATATCATGGAATGTTCGATAATTATTTTTTATGTACTTGTTTCAAATGAATTCACTTGTCTCTGCCTCTATAAATAAGATATTAATAATGACATTACACACCTACGCCTACGCCTACGACACCTACGCCTAATTGAAGAACACTGAGTAACTTTTTATTTAATAGCTAAAGTTTTGAAGCTTTTTATTTCTGTAACAAATTCAGCAAAGCAAAACCTTTTTTTATGTATCATTCGCCGATCTTTTTTTTTTATTCTGATATAGGTTTGCGCTTGACCACAATTTGCTAAGCAATGATGCAGTCTACGATGAAACGCGCTTACCCAATAAATACCGATTCACTCTTGACTTGAAGACGGGCAGATTATAGCTATCGGGAAACAGAGATGCCGATAGTGAATTCCACAACTTGGCAGTTCGCACAATAAAAGTGGAAGCATAGCGTTTTGTGCGTACCCATGGAATTTCCACCATATATCGATGGTGCACAGCCGTACCTCTACTTGTGATGATAGAACGGAGATGGGGGAATAAGATTATGCAATTCCAACGCACACTCTCCGAAATGTATCCGATAGAAGACCATAAGACCAGCAACCTTGCGGCGATGCTTGAAGCTTTGCAATTTAGCCTTGACGTGGGGTTTGTTGTCAATAGGCCTCTTGGCTCGCCTTTCAATAGACTCCAACGCCTCGAGTTAGTATTTATAGATAGACCGTTTAACTCGCGTATCGCCATCTGAGGCACAAAGTCATAAAACATAAATTAAATCTCTTAAAGAACTATTTAACCACAGATAAAAGTAATGTCCATCAAATCTAAGAAGTACCGTTTGACGTTTCACTGTTTTCTATTGAATTAGCTTTACAGAGGCGTAATTCACACTATTTGTATTAGCTTTCCTGTAAAATAATTGAATTATGAAGCTATTTTTATTTTAACGTAACATAAACAATTATCATACGAAAAATAAAATTCTAAATGTACTACGTTTAGAACTGTCAAACGGTACTTCTTAGATTTGATGGACTGATATCCATATCGCTTGAATCATCACCACTGTCTGTGCACCCCATCGCATTATTTAGTTTATGTGTAACCATAGGTGGTGAGTTCGGTGAGAGGCGGTGCTAGCGGCCAATTATTTTTGGGTATGGCGTCTTAGTTTTTTTGCAATAAATTCAGGAAAAAGAGATATGTGTTGTAACAAATATCAGCTCCTGGCAAAATTTCATGAGTAAGTCGCGTAGTTGAAACGGACATGTTTTCTGGTCGGTGACCATCTTCACTTATATCATGCTGTCAGTTACGTAAAATAATAGCGAAACTGGTAAGCTTCTGGAATAATATTATAAAACTATTTCAGTCAAAAATTCGGCAGATGGCGATAAAGCTAATTAACTTCGTTCCAAACGGGTGTCCCAAAGATACCTTACGTTGTTTTATTGTTCTAGGTGATAATCGGTGATCCAGGTCGTCATGGGCTGACAGAGAAACGACGCAAGCGCATGTCCTTACTAGCCAAGTATGTGCTGCCGAAAGACAGCTGCATGGAAAATAATGGGTTCACACATACTACTGTATGGAAACTTGAATTATAAAATGAAAACACTTTATTGAAAATGAATGTAATTAAAAAAATAAATGTATGCGCTCCGTACTGCTTCAGAGCTGGAGTGCACCTCGCCGGCTGAAGCTCGTGGTCCATTCGAGCACTGCTCCCTAATCAGGGACGTCGTAGATAGGAGGGTCGCGAGTTCTTCAAGTATTACATTCTTAACTTTAATAGTTAGGTATATATATATCCCAATGGATTTGTATCGGGTCGATTTGATTGAGAACACACTTTCCTTTGTAAACACTTAGATTTAATTAATTTTTCTGAACATATTTACTACATTTGATTATATTATCTTCTTCTTTTAATTATGGCATCTGCAGAAATTATTCCACAATTATGCCCATTTCAAGTTTAAATAAGTATACAAGCTTATAAAAGATAAGTAGTAAAAAACCGATAAAACTTCAGCGGTCTTGTACGGACATTACATTAATAAAACTATCAATAATTAAGTATACAAGCTTTTAAAAGAAGAGTCGTAACCGTCGTAAAAAAACTAAAAAACTGACGTTCCAAGACGCCATTTTTTTTATTATATTAGGGTACTTTAATAAACTTTTTTTTTCTTGTTCGGCCACCAAGTCGTTTTCGACTATTCTTCCCATGTCAAGATTGAGGCGGCAAAAATAAAAAAAAAACTTATCTTCTTCTTCTTCTTTTAATAATGGCCTGTGCAGAAATTATAATTATAAAAGTCAACGACGGCCGTCCGTCATCTGTCAGTTGTGACGTCAAACCTAGTGATGTCCCTAACACTTCATAAATAGATTAGTAATAGATTGATAATCGATTTTGAGTGAGCACAACTGATTTTAAAAATGTAAGACCATTTTGGAAGAATGCCTTCAAACATTTTTTTTGCAAATTCTGTGAATGTCTTCACAGGAAAACTTTTTAACTATTTCCCTAAACTTTGAGAAAATAAACTTAACCAAATTATTTGTACAAAAAAAAGTAACGACTAACGAAAGATGTTTGCTATTGATACTCATATTGCCGTTAACCGCTTGTATCAGCTGTGCGTGCTAGGGTCACTGACCGCTAATTTGAAACGGCTCGCTTTCATCGGTATTACGAATAGATCGTCTATATTTTGCTGATTTTGTCAAATAGAAAAATTAAAACAATATATTGAACAATTTATGGAAATGTGTTCTATTACTAATCCAAAACTACCAAAAAAATTGAAAAAATATTGTTAATAAATTTTCCTTTAGAGTACGACCAATGCCTAAACAAACATCGGAATATTGTTAACCTCTTTTTTGCAGTACGGTGTAGGAATGAAAATAGTTTGTTTACACTGTTAACTTTCTTTGTTTCAATGGTCCAATTTACATTTACAGACTTTATTGTTAAATAAATAAATAATTCTAGTGCTGAAAATTGTTAGTAGTAATAATCCCTACTAATATTATAAATGCGAAAGTAACCCTGTCTGTCTGTTACGCTTTGCCACTTAAACCTCTCAACCGATTTTGATGAAACTTGCACAGACAATCTTTAGACCCTGAGAAATAAAAATACGCTACCTTTTATTGCGAAAAAAACGAAATCCACGCGGACGAAGTCGCTGGCGGCCGCTAGTATAAAATAAATTAAACAAATTGTTACATAAAATCTTATTTATTTTAATTTATAAAAAAATATTTAAAATCATTAGGTACTTAATAATATTTAAAAGGATAACAACTTAGAGGTACTTTATTACATTTTATTACAATCTCATAAAGGTACAGTTGGTAATATAATTCGTTGTCCGATAGATAAAATCGTTGCAAAACTCAACTTATATATGCAACGATAAAGCTGACTGCTCACGGCCGATTTTTATGATCGGTTTTGTGACCGCCTCAACGCGTACTATGCGATTCAAGTAAGAATAGGACGGGAAAGGTAGAAAACGGAAAGTAGAGTAGAGGTACGGCTATGCGCCACCGTTATATAGTGGGAATTCCACGAGTACGCACAAAGCGCTTTGCTTCCACTTTCATTGTGCGAACTGCCAAATTGCGGAATTCGCTGGCATCTATGTTTCCCGATAGCTATAATCTGCCGGTCTTCAAGTCACGAGTGAATCGGTATTTACTGGATAAGCGCGTTCCATCATAGACTGCATCATTGCTTCACATAAGGCAAGTTGTGGTCAAGCGCAAGCCTATTTTAAGATAAAAAAAAAACAATTTAGCCGATGATTATGTAAAGTATTATTAAGTTATCTGTTTAAGTGCCCCACCGCTGGGGACGGGTATTCTCTCAACTCTCTTAACAGTTAAAAGAGTTTTAGCCTAATCCACACACCTTGGCACAATGCGGGTTAGTGGATGTCACAAGTCGTTTAATGTTTAATTCTCAGACATATAAAACATTTAATTTAAGTATATAGGTATTTTCTTAGGCATAATCTTGATCATCATAAGTTGCATAAAAATATTTCTTTCTATTATAAAATTGAGTTGATGTTCTTAATAATATAATTTCTAATAATGTGTAGGTACATACTAATTGAGGATACATTTTAAACAGATAGGTTAAGTTGATAATTAAAACTATTTACAAAATAAAATCTAGCATAGAAAAATACTTTATTGGAATGCGTAAAATTAATAATTAACTATAGATGCTTTTAAGCGAGGTTGTTCGTGTTAAATTAGGGAATTTCACCTTACACTATACATCTCCAAATTTTTCTTATAATCGGTTCAGCGTTTCAAATCAAACAGTTTAGTACGCTGCTATTAGCGATATGCAAAAATGTTAATAGAGCGACATCTATTGTCGAATAGTGGAGACCACTAGTAAAACTTTTGTTTCATGAATACGCCAAGATTGTTTTGTAGGCAATTTGAATCATATTAAAAATACATTAGATTAAAATATTTGTGTTAGTTTTTTCCATTAAACGCCCAATTATTGTTCGGGTAGGTGAACTCCGGTTGACCTTATTTTTTAACTCGCACTACTCACCAATAGATGTCGCTACAAAGTAGTTATTAGATGTCTTAAAATGAAGAATTATCAAGAAATATAGCAATAAATTTTACAATTGGTAATTATTATGCATTGTATTAGCATAAATGCCGTGTTTAGATCTACCAGTTCGCCCTGAATAGTGCGAATATGTGTCCATGTCCATAGTAGCGTGGGGATGCATTATTAGTACCGGTTGCAGCGCCAATGACTTCCTTGAACCGGAGACAGATGTCGCGTCGGTCACGTAGCCGTTGTTAACTTCGCCTGTAATTAAAAATTAGCTACATAGTAACAAAAATACTAACATTTAATATGCTTATAATAACTCAAAATCCGCTCAACTGATTTTCATAAAATTTAAATGAGACCACCAGGAAAGCATACTGTTTGAAATAAATAAATAAATATTAAAATCGATCTACCTATAATTGGCGGAATTAGCAAGAACGTTCGTACAAAAAGATAAAAAATAAAAATAGTAGTATTAAAAATCTCCTTCTTGAAGTCTCTTGAAAGTCTTCTTGAACTGCTGGGCACGGGTCTTCTCTCAACTATCTTATGAGTTGAGAGAGTTTAGGCTTTAATCCACACACGCTGGCCAAATGCGGGTTGGTGGATGTCACACGACCTCGAATGATTAGTTCTTAGACATGCCGGTTTCCTTACGATTTTTCCTTCACCGATATTGAGCAGCGGCGATGGAACAATTCACACAAAGATGTGTGGGCACGACCAGGATTCGAATCCGCGACCTTATGTTTCTAAGGCGACAAATAATAGACAAAATGCCATGTGACGACGCACGTAAGTATACCCTGTTTTTTACATTCTAACAAGCAGACAACAACGACTGAGTGAGCAGGGAGTATAATATAGAAAATTATTGCATTCCAATTATTGTAGTACGGTTCAGGATGTTTTTGAGGTAAGTGTGCCGATAGCATATTCATGAGACAAGTGCTAACCAGTGTGACATACATACACACATCCTACAAGGCGTGAGCACTAAGCACTGACTAAATAACTCTAGACGCCACTTTACTCAAATATTGTATGAAATTGTAATTATCAAAAGTTGGGTATCGGGGAAGATAGCTAATTTTGTATCATTCATTCCTGTCCTTGAACGAACCCATCAAAATTATCATCCTTTGCAACGGACACGATTTCAGTGTCCGGATATTTTTCTCCGGTAACACAATCTCCGGAGATTTGTAATAAAACTTTAATGTAATAAAGGTAAATAAAAATATTAAATACATTATTTAAAAAAAAAAATTGGTTGCCTGTAAAGTCGGTATACGGGCGAAAGTTTTACGTGACAACGACTTTGAGTAGTAAAATAATTTTAATGTGAATATTCATTCGTATAGTAGGAAGAAGGATGAAATAATAGTAACAATTTAAAACATTTATTTATACAAAGAATTATATTTAAAACATTAATTTATACAAAGAATCTCGCTCTTAGGCGGGCTAACTGTGCTCGAGTGGAAGGGACGCGTGCCTTTCACTTTTTATGTCTGTCTCTCTCGCTCTTAGGCGGGCTAACCATGCCCGAGTGGAAGGGACGCGTGCCTCTCACTCACGCAGTTTCTTGAAGTGTCACCCGGCAAACCAATTTATAAGACGTTGTCACGTCAAAAATCAAAAATACAATATCATCTACCATAATAAATAATCTAATAACTAAAAATAATATAAATTTATCAATAAATCAATGTTATGAAGTAAAAGTTAAACCAACAACAATTGTGGTTTATTTAATCTAAAATCCATTGGTTTTGGTTAAAAAGTACATTTCAACGGCATTTGGTAACAAATATGAAACAGCAATGTTTTAAATATATTTGAGAAGTAAAGGCATGTATATTTTAACTTGGTAATAAATATCCGGAGATCAATAATAAAAACCGATTACTCGCTAAATCTATCTATCTATCTATATATCTATGGTCAGTAAGATACTTGCTTTTCACGCCGCAGGTCGTGGGTTCGATTCCCACCCGAGACAAACATTAGTGATGAACATTTGTGTTTGTGTCGAGTCTGGGTGTAAATATCTATTATAAGTATATATTTACAAAAGAAAAGTATTATATGTATAGTATATACCAGTTATCTGGCTTCCATAACACAAGCTCTGCTTAGCTTGGGACCAGGTGACCGTGTGTGTTAATGTCCCAGAATATTTATTTATTTATTTTATTTATTTATCTATGTTTTTCAGTCTCCGGAGCAAAGCTCTAGTACACAGACACACTATGCGTGAAACTCATAATACCCCTCTTGTTGTCGGGGGATAAAATAACGCCAAAGGTATTTCGAACTAAGTACATATTTTTGGTAGTACTCAGTATAATTATATGCGAAAGTGAAAGTGTGTTTATAATAATGATGAACAAACAAACAAATGGAAATGTCGCGCGTGTGATTCTATTATAATATACGTAAACTATGTATTTAGCTATTGTTTAGATAATAGACTTTTAGTGAAAGCTGCTTATGTACCCTTTTCACCTAACTTATAAATAAAATAAATTTATTAAATAAGCCTATTGTGCTCGGTATTGTTATTTTATTTTTATTTTATTTTAATAGGTACAGATGCAGATAAAAGATTAACATATCGCCTTGTGAGAACGAAACTGACCGAACTCAAAATTTTGGGAAATTGAGTTAAATATACAAAGTGACTATAAACAACGTATTCTACCCATTGAATATTAAAAAACTGACGTTTTAATGTTAGGAAGGGGCAAACGCCGTTTTGCGACGCTATGTTTTTCGATACCCGCACCCCGTCTCGCTTAAGCGAAAGTGACGAATTCAGTATTGCGCCAACAGTGATTGCAACAGGACGTGAATGTGTTATTATTTTAGTGACCTTTTGCGTTTTGTGACTCTACTCTTCTAACCATCGAGGTGAGTTCCATTTAACATTATTCAGTCGTAAAGTGACCGATTTTGTATTTGAGTCACTCTAGTAGTTTTTTTGCAAGGAACCTAGATGACTCAAACCGAATTTGGTCCTTTTAATATTAAGTGTGATTCAATATTTACTGTCTCAATTCATACTAGGTCTATATAATTTTAAAAGGAAACTTTTAGGGATGGACCATTTCATTATAAGTCTTTACAATATTTTTTACTTGTGCTTTGTAAATGACCAAATTATTGTTGATTCACTTTATTTCTTTTTCAGTTTTTATATAACCACGTTGAGCCACTTTAGTTTCAATATTAGAATGATTAAAAGGGGTGCATTTATTCAAGTTATAAGAATAAAAAAAATCTAAATGAGGTAAAAGCTTGTATCTTGAGACTCCTTAACTATAGTCATTATTAAATGCGTTCAGATATACATGTACACCACGCTTTTTATACGCTGTTCTTTTCAAGCATCTATAGAAATGATAAAAAAAGGACCAACTACTAAAGTATGCAAAATCGATAAAGAAAATGAACTGACTAGTCCCTCTGTGATTAAAAATACGCCACCATCATCTACCACTAAGAAACTATTGCATATTTTAAAACAAAGCACACATACCAAACCCTTTAATGTATGTTTTCCTTTCACCCATTTGTCATGCTTAGATTGAATTTTAAGAATACAATTATATCAAATAACTAAAAACTCTACCGTCAACCTCCCTAATACCAGTCCAAAATACGCAGACAATCCGAAATGACAAACGTTTTGCCTTTCAGGTTAAAGAACATGTTGAAGAGATTAACACAGTTCCAAAAACCGCCACCTTTCAATCTTATTCAGGGGTGAAATCTAACAGACGATCAAGTTCAAGAAGTTCAACTAAAAGCTCGATTTCAACAACAAGTAGCAGTAGTTCGTCTTCAAGTACTTAGTTCTCATAAATCCAAGGCACCTGAGAGGTTAGCCTTTTCCTGGATCTAGTAAAAGCAATTTGGCATTGATGCCTGTCAGACCATGTTACAATATATCACCAGTCAACACAGATAAAAGTGATGTTGACTTTCGTGATACAGACCCAACATATACCAAAACTGCACAATAATAAATAATAATAATAATAATCGTCCTCTGTTGCAACGTCACCTTCTAGGCACGATGTAATAGAGAGTAAATGAACGAGCGTGAAAGAGCGGAACTATTTATTCATTACTGGAAGCTTGCAAATCTAGATTTGCAGCGTGCTTATATCAGGGCATGTATGGTAGTATTTGAGCCAAGATACAGATTTACAAATACGCAAAGGCCTCGTCTGCCTAATAACGACTTATTTCACTGTTAATGGTAACCAAATCAATTATCACGAACACCTTCATTATACCTATTGAAGGTGTTCGTGATAATATTTGGTTGTGATTAATAGGTTTTAAGATGAGAAGAACTGAAATTGTATTATACAATTCATTGGTTCGAAGCCACTTAGAATTTGCCAGTGTAGCTTGGAGCCCGCATTATGCAATACATTCAGAAATAATTAAAAGTATCCAGAGAGCCTTTATGAGACATGTTGCGTATACCTCTGGTAAAATATCTCCCAGGTGCCCATACGAACAACGTGTTTGGAGCTTTGATATAAGTTCTTTACGTGACCGATGATTGACACACGGTCTAATATTCCTATACAATCTAGGAAATAATAGATTGGACAGTGGGCTAGTTCAGCGTATTGCTGCTATAGATAGACTATTTAACTCACGTATCGCCATCTGAGGTACAAAGTCATTAAACATTAGTTAAACCTCTTAAAGAACTTAAAGAACAGAAATAAAAGTAATATAAGACTATTTGTCACTAATACCCATATCGCTGGAATCATCATCACTGTCTGTGCAGCTTGAGGAGTCAGAATCTTGGCGATAGGCAATACGCGAGTTAAACGGTCTATCTATAGCGTATAGCTAGTTCCTACATATACGCCAAGATTTCCTATTAGAAATATTTTCCACACTTTACCATTTAAAACTAATATTGAGGTAAACTCGCCACTAAATAGACTGTGCAGAGAGATAAATGCTATTATTAAATATGCGCCAGATGTCGACATTTACCATGACAAGCCTAAAGTATTCAAACCAAAAATATTTAACTAAAAATCCTAATTAATTTGATGCTTAACACCATCAAATTAATTATGACAATGTGATTCTTTGTGAGTTCTTTGTGAGAATTAAAACTTTAATTGCACGAACGTTACTATCCTTTTTAATTTATTTAATTTAACTTTATATGAGTTTAATTGTCCTCTAATTTAACATTTATAATGTTATTTAAAGTATCTTACTAACTTCGATTTAGTTTAAATATCGTAATTCTCCAAATTGAATATTTTACATAGATTTGTTGTGAATGCTGGATCACCTATTTATTGGCGACTATGTAAGACTAAGACTAGCGTGTACCAATACCAATGAATTGTTATACATAGAAGCTGTTGGCTGTCCATATTAAATAAATGAATTTATAGAAGATTAAATAATAATAATGGCCACGATAAGTAGATTATGTTAATTTATAAAAATGAGTCCTACATGTAGAAAAAGGTTGATAATTATGTATGTTGAGTTAATAATAAAGAAATATAAAAAACTTATTTTTATTGTAGGGATAATAACAATATAGTGTAAGTACTGATTATGAAAATTTGTGATAATTTTTTATCGTAAAAAAAGTTCATTACCTACTTCTGTATGGACTTAAAATAAAAACCAAAATAATAATTGGTTTATTTCATTTGACATTTCTCTGACGATTTTACCTACATTTATGAAGAAAACTGTCTTGATACATAAAAAGACGGTTATTATTTTCATAATATCAAAATGAAAAGGACCTTTGTCAAAATAGTACATCATGCAAATAATTAAGTTAATATTAAAGTGACCTTAATTAGAAACATTTTTTTGATCGCTCTATTAAAAATATATAAAATATCACATTGGCAAAACAATTAAAATTTCTCTAAAGGAGAATAGTTATAGTATTATTAACAAAAGCAAGAAAGGCATTATCTAGTTTCAGTGAAGAGTTATTTGAGGAAGAACACAGATATGTGTATTCTCCAGACACATTTCCTTTATTTGCCGAAAAACATTAATTTTGAGTTCGGTCAGTTTCGTTGTCACAAGGCGATATTACAATGAATAGTCATATCAGAACATAGTGCGTTGACCTGACATCCAATTACAGCTGTACACAACATTCACAATACACTAAAACCCCACGGTGTAAGCCAGGAAGTCAAGGGGGGTACCACATGTGAATAACCGCGACAAATAAGAGCCCTTAGACAAAGTGACATAGCGAAACAATCACAAAAAATCGAAAAGAACAATGTTTAAAATTGACATAAAATTGTCAAATGACTTTTCGAAGGTGAATGTCATCCGTTTTGTTATATATTTTTTTACTTTAAATACTTAAAGAAGATGGTGGGTACCCACTATCGTGCTGTAGCGTACTGGGTAGCCAGTATATACAACAGAAGATAACACAACCATATCTAGAGTACCTATTTACTTAGCTGTTGGTATTACTCACCTTTATACAAAGAAGGTGGCGGGTACCCACTGTCGGGTTGCAGCCGCACGTGCCGGGTAGCCAGTATAAACGCCAGTACCGACAGCACTACCCCATCTAAGCACCCGATAACTGCTAGTAAGTACGCCCAGCGGACGTGGCATCGACCTGGAAAATATTATAGAAACCAATAAGAACAACATAAAGGTAAAATCAGACAAAAAATGGATCTATCTATCTAACTATCTAAAAACAAATAGAACAACTTTTACGATATTGGCCTCGCCTTTGAAATATAAGATCGTGGTTTCGATCCCCGGTCGTGTTTCATCGCCGCTGCTCAATATCGGCGAAGAAAAACATCGTGAAGAAACCGGCATTTCTAAGGACTAATCATTCGAAGACTTGTGACTTCCACCAATCCGCATTAGGCCGGCGTGTGTGGATAAAGGCCTAAACTCTCTTAATTCTTCAGAGCGTTGATCGAAGACCCATGCCAGCTGTAAGACATCTCCATCACTTAATTGCCCATGATACGAGTTCACTATCCTCGCTACCGAGAAAGGCGCTAGAGGCACGGTAGAGGCATCCTTTAGGGGTTCAATTTTTTTACTTTTGACGTAAGGTACCATTATTAAAAAAGGTTCGCGGTAAATTAGAAATTATCGACCATCTTAACTTTTTTAATGTTGCCTTCTGCCGCTTGACATTACTGTCAGTGGTATGACAGTTGGCATGATTGACAAAATGCGCGCGAATATTAAATTGAACAACGTTTATCGAGTCAGCTAATTATGTAATTTTAGGTAAACTTATTACGAAATACACATTTAACACCTAAGTAGGTATTTCAAGTTCCTAGGTCATTCGTTCCTACTCTTCGCAAGAATGTTACATTAATTATACAAGATTTATGTAAGGTTATGTTCCAAAAATTTAACAATATTTAAACATGGTTCTTTAAAAGGATTTTATAATTGAATTTTTAGCTAAAAGTTTTAATTTTTAACTGTTTACAAAACGACTCTGCGTTTTTGCGACAAGTCACATTCGCACATTATGTGCTCCACGGTTGCATCCGCTTCCCCAAATGTCAGGCAAACCTTTCTTTTCTCTGTGATTTCTCCCGCTTTGCCTGGAGAGAAGTGGACAATGTAACTTTCCAGCTCCTCCTATTCATCTTTCCGATTAATTTCATGCGGGATCCAAGACAGTTTAGGTGTCCCAGGACTTGACCGAGTTCTAATCCCGACTCTGCACGGCGCTGCTGTTGACCCTAGCTTCCAGGACTAGTCGGCGGGATTGCGGTGGTGGGGTAAGTCCCATAATAAAAAATCAGTGGGATTTTCTGCTGTACCTATTTCATAAAGTTGTTTTTGTACCCCGAAATGTCCAGTTATTGTCTGATAATGAGCCTTACCTATATTATATTGGTCAGCTGTGGGTCCGCATGTCTCTTGTACGGCTGTTTCGTTCCATCCTGCAGGATACACCGCTACACCAGCCACCATACTCAGCGCTGAAACAACGAAAAACATATTAATAAATCAATAAATATTCTGGGACATCAAGACACACGGTCATCTGGTCCCAAGCTAAGCAGAGCTTGTGTTATGGAAACCAGATAACTGGTATATACTATACATAAAGTACTTTTCTTTTGTAAATATATACATATAATAGATATTTACACCCAGACTCGACACAAACACAAATGTTTGTCTCGGGTGGGAATCGAATCGACGACCTGCGGCTTGAAAAGCAAGTATCTTACCGACCACGCCACCGGCCCGTCTATTACATTGATTTTAGCTGCGTTCTGTGCGTCCGGTCAGTAGGACTATAAGGAAGTAAAAAAAAATAACAATAAGTATGGCATTTAGCCATTTTTATCTATCTTAAGATGTTAATAAACCATTAGAAATTATATTTTGATTTTCTATAGCAGTTATAAAGAGACAAGTAGAGCTATGCATTATGCTATGCACCGCCGATATATGGTCGCTAGCTTGCAGTTTTACTGTGCGAACTGCCTAGTTGTGGAATTCGCTACCGGCATCTCTGTTTTCCAATAGCTATAATCAGACGTGTCTTCAAGTTACGAGTGAATAGGTATTTACTGGGTAACCGCGTTCCATCGTAGACTACATTATTGTTTACAGGCAAGTTGAGGCCAAGCGCAAGTCCATTATAGAAAATAAACTGGTTCGACCATCATCAGACGGCTCACCGAAAAAGTCCGGTGAACCAATATTGGCACTTCCGGCTAATGGGGTTGGGTTAGGTCATCCGTAAAAAATAATTGTGACTGCGTGCGAAAATGGAAGCCGGCATTCTATTTCGATTCGTGACGTAACTAAATAAACGTCATACAGCTTTATGAGAGGTGTTTTATATATTTCTACTAGCGGCCCGTCCCAGCTTCGCCCGGGTAGTTTCAGCCCACTCAACAATTTCCATAAAATGTGATAACCATAGCAGCGCCATCTATTGATTACTTACTCAACCCAGTCGAAAGGTATCGACATCTGTTAGAATCATTTGGAGTTAACAGATAATTCTGACTGTCAAATAATAACAGACAAATAATAATAATAATAATAATAATAATAATAAAGCCTTTATTGCTGTTCTTAGTTTTACAAACTAAATCTAATTACTTGAACATGCCAAAACTTAAATACTAAGTTCCCTAAGGAATTAAATTAAATATCGGCAAACGGTGGTTGTGGTATCGCAGCTTGTCCTTCGACAAAGGCCTCCTCTAAAGATTTCCACTGTGTCCTGTCCTTTGCTGTACGCGTCCATGTAGTACCAGCTATTTTTATAATGTCGTCCTCCCATCTTTTAGTCTGTCTACCTCTATTCCTTTTACCATCTCGTGGATACCATTCAGTTATTAAACTGGTCCATTTCTCCTTTTTCTCTCTGATCATATGTCCAGACCATCGCCATTTTAGTTGTTTGTAAGTTGTGTATGCGTTCTTAAAGTTTGTCTTGCTCTTTATGTCTTTTAGTTTTATTCGGTCTTTTCTTTTTACGCCTATTGTACTTCTCTCTATTCCGTTTTGACAAATTTTTAATTTGTTTGATAATTCTTCTGTCAACGCCCAAGTTTGACACCCGTACAGTAAGCATGGAAGAATACTCATATTAAATACTTTTCTCTTTTGTTTTATAGGCATGTCTATATTTTTCATCACTTCGCTTAGCGACCAGAACCGTTTCCAGGTATTAGCAATTCTTCTTTCTATTTCCTTTTGCATGCAGTCTTCTTGAGATATAAGTTGTCCAAGATATATATATTCTTGTACATATTCTATTACCTCGTCATTTATTTTTATTTCTATATTTGTAGAATTTGACATTATTTTAGTTTTTGTTAAGTTCATTGACAGGCCTGCTTTAATACTTTCATTCGATAGCTGTTGCAACATGCTTTCCAGAGTTTTTGGGCAATCTGAAAACAAAATAATGTCGTCTGCAAAGCGAAGATGACTTAGATTTTCACCATTTATATTTAGTCCCTTTGTCCATTTTAGGTTTCTAAATATCATTTCAAGAACGGCTGAAAATAATTTTGGTGATATAGGGTCTCCTTGGCGTACACCTCTTTTAATAGGGAATTCATCTCCTGTCGATTCTAGCTTCACTCGAGCAGTGCTTTTTGTGTAGATATTTTTAAGTATTCTAATGTATTTTGTTTCGACGCCTTGTGCTTCAAGTGCGTTCCAAATAAAACTGTGTTCTAATGTGTCGAATGCTTTGTTAAAGTCAATGAACCCCAGGTAGTAAGTTTTGTTATATTCTTTAAATTTTTGTAGTATCTGTCTTAAAGCGTGAATGTGATCTATAGTTGAAAAATGTCTACGGAATCCAGCTTGTTCTTTGGGCTGATTTTCTTCAAGGGTATTTGTAATTCTAGAAAGTATAATTTTTGAAAACACCTTGTAAATATTCGACATCAGGCTAATGGGCCTATAATTTCCTATGTCTCCTTTGTCGCCTTTTTTATGGAGCAATATAATTGTTGATTTAGTCCAATCATCGGGGATGTTTTCTGTGTTAAGTATTTCATTAAATATATCCGTAAGCTTTGGAGCAATCACTGGTAATGTAGTTTTTAGAAGCTCGTTTGTGATGAGATCAGCTCCAGGTGCTTTATCCAGTTTTTGTGTTTTAATTGCTTGCATTGTTTCAATAGTTAGTATTTTCGGTGTCTGCTCTTCATCTGTTGGTATGTTGTATTCAGACAAATAATTAGCAATAAATTAAAATTGCGACTGTAATTTGAGATTTAAACTATCCTATCTCTCAAATTGGATCGAACTGCACATGGTGTGCGAATTTTATTATAATCGGTTAAGTGGTTTAGGAGTCCATTGAGGACAAACATTGTGACACGAGATTTATATATATTAAGATTTCATTTAACACGGGAGATGTTACCTACAAATTTTAGTACATAATTGTTTCTGCCAGTTTTTGGGGGAGGCGAGGTAACCACGTGCAGCACACATGTAAAAGTTGAAGCGTCTTTACAAATGCACACGTAAGTAAAAGCTACACACATACACGGAACATGAACAGTTTATGCATACAAACTGTTCATGTACCTCGGCTGAATGGAACGTGCGCAATCTATATAAATAAAAATCAATGCCACTTTTCGTTGTAATTTTATAAAAAACGGGCTTACCTATTGAAACTAAATGTTTAGGCATTGTTCGGACTATTTAGTAGATGGTTTATGTGAAGTTTGCACAAAATCGGTTGAGCGGTTCTTTATTTATCACATTTTTTGTAAATTGTTGTGTGGGCTGAAAGTTATAATTTAGTTATAATTTTTTTAAATTTTTATTTTCATTTTTTTAGATTTTTTATATCCATGAATCATGTCTATTTTTATATTTAGGAATCTGACTTAACTATTTATGGGAAGGGAAAAGAGAACAAGTCTATCACCTTGAACCGATACAGTACAATATAACAATAGCAGGTAAGTACTTGGGTTCGATTTCCAGACGACAAAGAATCCTACACCTTGTTTCTATAACGGTTTCATTCAAATTTAGTTTTTATTAATTTATGTAAAGTATTATTTAAATAATATAGGTATTCCTAGACGAAAATATAAAATAGCACAAGAGCTTAAATAAATAAATAAAAAATCGAGGTTTTCGCATTAGAAAATCATGATATTTTGAATCTTAGTTGGGATCACATATAAAATAGAACTTATAAAACATATTTAAAGCTGGGCGTCAAAAAACTCCTCCGCGTCGATGTCGGTTGGTAGCGTACCAAGAAGGCTGGCAGCATTGCCTCGTTGAATGGCAACGCTCAATCTTTAGCCTAAGTGTAGGCCAGCCTTCTTGTCGGGTGTTCTATCTACCAAAAGTATAAGTATAAGTATTTAATATATTATTATTATAATCATTCGAGGACATATGACATCCATCAACTCGCACTTCGCCAGCATGTGTGGATTAAGGCGTAAACTCTCTCAACTCTTGAGGTAGTTGAGCGAAGACCCGTGCCTAGCAGGACGCTAAAAGTATTATAACATTCTTAATCTTCAGAAAGCCGTCGGTAACGTGAAGAGTCTGCAGGATTCCTCCTGGAGCTGGGCAAGCAGCAGCTACGCCAGAACACCACGCACAGCAGGCTCATATTTGACGTCGCGTCGCGATTTCTCAAGCCCGCTACAATCTATCTATCTATATATATAAAAATCAATTGCTGTTCGTTAGTCTCGCTAAAACTCGAGAACGGCTGAACGGATTTATCTTATCTTGGTCTTGAAATATTCGTGGAGCTCTAGGGAAGGTTTAAAATGTGAGAAAAATCTTTTATATAAAAATTAGTCTCGCTATAACTCGAGAACGGGTTGACTGATTTGACTAATTTTGGTCTACATAGTATTGTCTTAGATTTACGCGAATATCACACATTGAAATAAAACTACTTTTTAACGGATTTTATCGCGGTTTATTTAAGATTTTAGATCCCGACGTTTCAGTCTTTTCAGACTTCATGTTCACGGGTGGACTGAGATATTTGACGTCCAAAAATATTAATCACAATTATTACTGACTACCTTCAAACATTAATATTTAAGTTGCGTTTATTAATGTTTGAAGGTAGTCAGTAATAATTGTGATTAATATTTTTGGACGTCAAATATCTCAGTCCACCCGTGAACATGAAGTCTGAAAAGACTTTGAAACGTCGGGATCTAAAATCTAAAATAAACCGCGATAAAATCCGTTAAAAAGTAGTTTTATTTTAATTTTGGTCTTAAAATAGTTGTAAGTAGTAAGTAAACAAGTCTAAAGACAGTTTAAATAGTGATAAATACGCCGTATATAGTTCTGCGGGGCAGCTAGTCTACAATAACTTTCTCAAATGATCAGCCCACGCGTTTTCCCTTCAATGGCTGCCCTCGTAACCACGTGAAACTAATCCGAAGCTTTCTTCGAAGTTAGCAGACCGTGGGCTTGACTTTCAATAACAATTATTATAATTACGAGCCAAAGGAAACGGGGAAATGATGAACAGTTTAGTGCTACAAATTGTTTTTACGTAATCACTGTGTTTGTAATTTGTAACAATTGTGGAATTGCATTTGTAGCCGAAGGTCGTGGGTTCGATTCCCACCCAGGACATATCTTTGTGTGATGAGCAGGAGTGTTTGTTGTGTCTATTATATGTATGTATTTAGAAGAAAAAGTATTTAGGTAAGTTTTCTTAATTTATCCGTTCCTTACTAGTATAGTATTATATTATCTGTGGTTTCTACTACACAAGCAAATATAATTGCTTAATTTGTGACTAGATGGCGCTGTGTGTACGTGTAAAAATCTAATAAAAAAATAAAAAGTAATATTTCAGGATATTTACTTTTGGCGAATAGGTAATATTCTCTAAGTATAATAATATCTCTATACATACTAGAAAAGTCTTTTTGCTCGAACCGGAAATCGAACGGAAACCTCACGGTTACTAAGCAAACCCCCTGCCACCGAGGCAGTTCAAGATCAGTTTCAGTTCAGTCCAGTTAAACAGATTTTCTTTTTTAATATTTTTGAAAATGAAAATATAAATGTGTTTAATTTTTTTTTCTGAGACGCGAATCTACATAAAGATAGTCCAATTTATTTTCCTACCGTGCAGTGAATGACTGGCAACTACTGAGAAACACTGCCAAAAAAAAAACTCAGTAGGCTTTTTCTTTTTTAAATCAAGTACTTATATCTTTTAATTGACATATGGTAGAAAACATACAAGTTTATTACGGTATGGCGTCATAATCATAAGCTAGACTAGACGTCCCAGACCTAACTAATTACAAGCGGAACCGTCACAACAGCGTAAGGTTTCCCACACTGCTACCCCAAGCGTAACATTACACTATTACTACCAACATCACACACGCGGATTTACGTATTACTTGTCACTCTTGTCATACATATTATGTGGTTTTGCGAAATATTAAAAGTAAATAGAGCAGCAGTGCCGCAGCGGGCCACTAATCCCTACTAATAGGTATTATAAATGCGAAAGTAACACTGTCTGTCTGTCTGTTACGCTTTCCCGCTTAAACCTCTCAACCGATTTTGATGAAACTTGGCACAGACAATCTTTAGACCCTGAGAAAGAACATAGGCTACCTTTTATTGCGAAAAAAAACCGAAATCCACGCGGACGGCCACTAGTTATATATATTTTTTATGTTTGTTCGAGCTTAATTCATGTCGCTTCTTTTTATAAAATGTTTGTTGTAGATAAAATTACATAACTCTAGTATGTCTTAAAAAAATAGGGTCAACTTTCAATAGCATTACGCTAGCCATGTATGTGCTAACGAAGAACTATAAACCGCAATTACTTAGTCTAGAAATACTACTCACATTATAAAGCTAAAGAGTTTGTCTGAACACGCTAATCTATCAAATGGTGGTAGGCTTCGGCCGTGGTTAGTGACCACACACCAGACAAAGCCGCATCGCCAAGCGGCCTTGCCGTGTTCCGGTGCGATGTCTGGTGACACCATGCAGTGATGGTGGGTCGGAATTGTTGCTCCTTTAAGGTTTGTAACCTTAAACAGACTCTTTCCACTGCCACCTTCTCACCGATAATCAATCGGGATCACGAGTGAATCGGTATACTGGGCTGGCGCGTTCCATCGTAGACTACATCATTGCTTAACATGAGGCAAGAGTCAAGCGCCAGCCTATCGGAGAGTAAAAAAAAATCTCATGGACTAATGGTCCGATTTGAAAAGTTCTTGCACTGGTAGATAGCCCATTTATAGAGGAAAGCTATAGGCTACTTATTTATCCCATTACTGAGCGAGTTATAAAATGTACCTAGTTCGTGCAGACGGAGCTGCGAATGGAAAATTGGTCTTTTACATGTATTTGTCTACTAAGGCTAAGTTGAAGTGATGTAGCGGGGATTTTAGTGATTAAAATTTCTGTTATGTAAATATTAGCAAGTTAAGTACAGTACACAGAGTAGAAGGATTTAGATTAACTGTGGCAATGTAATAAAGTCTTAGTTTTAAACAAAGACATAATTAAGCCAACCAAAGAAAAAAATATTAAACTAATTCGATTTCCATACAAAAGACATCAACGAAAGAATGTTAACAGTGCATATTTAAATGTTAGGCGCTATCTAGAAAACTGCTGTACCGATTATGACGCAACTTACAATTTTCTCTAAGTAAGAAATTACTGCATCAATGTAACAAAGAATCGTTACGATCAGATTCCTAGTTTTTGGTCTACATCAGGACAAACAAACATACATAAATATTATTAGTAGAAATAAAACTACTTTTTAACGGATTTTATCGCGGTTTATTTTAGATTATTATTATCTTTTTTTTTTTTTAGACGTCAAATACCTCAGTCCACCCGTGAACATGAAGTCTGACAAGTCTTTGAAACGTCGGGATCTAAAATCTAAAATAAACCGCGATAAAATCCATTATAAGGTAGTTTTATTTCAATGTGTGATATTCGCGTAAATCTAAGACAATACTATATTATTAGTAATCTATGAAGACTAAGTTCCGCTAATATAAGTTAACTAAAAAATACTAAATCATAACATATTAAATTGATAACCTCTTTTTTAAGTCGGTTAACAAATTAAGGTTACGAAATGCGATAGCGATCGGCATACTAAGCAAAGTATGCCTTTGGCTTGAAGATACGGGTTTTTGTGTTTATAGAGGTCACTTAAGTTCTACAAAAGAAAGCTTATGTAACTTGTAAGTCGCTTCACCTCTGGCCTCATTGTGATGTCCATTTGAAACCGGTAACTGACGAAAACTAGTACAGTCAGCATCACAAAGATGGTCATATTCAAAATGGTCAATAACGTTAGTACGACTTATATTATCTGTGGTACAACCAATGTGATCAAATTGTTCGGGCCGTCCTTGTACTAATACTAGCTTCCGCCTGCGGCTTCGCCCGCGTGGTGTTAGGATAAAAATTAGCGACAGTGTGAAGTGACAGATCTATAAGAACCCTATAACATATTTTTTTTTTATTTGTTATTGGTCATCAGATCGTGTTTGTAGTTTTTAGTGTGTGTGAAACGAAATACCACATTTCTTCTCTTTAAGGGTTGAATTTTGAAAAATCCTGAAACACGTATTTACTTATTTAATGCCAGGAGTACTCCTGCGAAGTTTTGAATAAATTGGTCAAAGCAATCTTATATCTCTATACAAACTTTGGAACCTCGTTTCACCCCCTAAAAAGGTGAGTCTTGAAAAATCCTTTCTTAGTACACCCCTAGACTATGTGCCAAATTTGGAGTCTCCAGACCCAGCGGTTTGGGCTCTGCGTTGATACAGTCAGTCAGTCAGTCAGTCAGTCAGTCAGTCAGTCAGTCAGTCAGTCAGTCAGTCAGTCAGTCAGTCAGTCAGTCAGTCAGTCAGTCAGTCAGTCAGTCAGTCAGTCAGTCAGTCAGTCAGTCAGTCAGTCAGTCAGTCAGTCAGTCAGTCAGTCAGTCAGTCAGTCAGTCAGTCAGTCAGTCAGTCAGTCAGTCAGTCAGTCAGTCAGTCAGTCAGTCAGTCAGTCAGTCAGTCAGTCAGTCAGTCAGTCAGTCAGTCAGTCAGTCAGTCAGTCAGTCAGTCAGTCAGTCAGTCAGTCAGTCAGTCAGTCAGTCAGTCAGTCAGTCAGTCAGTCAGTCAGTCAGTCAGTCAGTCAGTCAGTCAGTCAGTCAGTCAGTCAGTCAGTCAGTCAGTCAGTCAGTCAGTCAGTCAGTCAGTCAGTCAGTCAGTCAGTCAGTCAGTCAGTCAGTCAGTCAGTCAGTCAGTCAGTCAGTCAGTCAGTCAGTCAGTCAGTCAGTCAGTCAGTCAGTCAGTCAGTCAGTCAGTCAGTCAGTCAGTCAGTCAGTCAGTCAGTCAGTCAGTCAGTCAGTCAGTCAGTCAGTCAGTCAGTCAGTCAGTCAGTCAGTCAGTCAGTCAGTCAGTCAGTCAGTCAGTCAGTCAGTCAGTCAGTCAGTCAGTCAGTCAGTCAGTCAGTCAGTCAGTCAGTCAGTCAGTCAGTCAGTCAGTCAGTCAGTCAGTCAGTCAGTCAGTCAGTCAGTCAGTCAGTCAGTCAGTCAGTCAGTCAGTCAGTCAGTCAGTCAGTCAGTCAGTCAGTCAGTCAGTCAGTCAGTCAGTCAGTCAGTCAGTCAGTCAGTCAGTCAGTCAGTCAGTCAGTCAGTCAGTCAGTCAGTCAGTCAGTCAGTCAGTCAGTCAGTCAGTCAGTCAGTCAGTCAGTCAGTCAGTCAGTCAGTCAGTCAGTCAGTCAGTCAGTCAGTCAGTCAGTCAGTCAGTCAGTCAGTCAGTCAGTCAGTCAGTCAGTCAGTCAGTCAGTCAGTCAGTCAGTCAGTCAGTCAGTCAGTCAGTCAGTCAGTCAGTCAGTCAGTCAGTCAGTCAGTCAGTCAGTCAGTCAGTCAGTCAGTCAGTCAGTCAGTCAGTCAGTCAGTCAGTCAGTCAGTCAGTCAGTCAGTCAGTCAGTCAGTCAGTCAGTCAGTCAGTCAGTCAGTCAGTCAGTCAGTCAGTCAGTCAGTCAGTCAGTCAGTCAGTCAGTCAGTCAGTCAGTCAGTCAGTCAGTCAGTCAGTCAGTCAGTCAGTCAGTCAGTCAGTCAGTCAGTCAGTCAGTCAGTCAGTCAGTCAGTCAGTCAGTCAGTCAGTCAGTCAGTCAGTCAGTCAGTCAGTCAGTCAGTCAGTCAGTCAGTCAGTCAGTCAGTCAGTCAGTCAGTCAGTCAGTCAGTCAGTCAGTCAGTCAGTCAGTCAGTCAGTCAGTCAGTCAGTCAGTCAGTCAGTCAGTCAGTCAGTCAGTCAGTCAGTCAGTCAGTCAGTCAGTCAGTCAGTCAGTCAGTCAGTCAGTCAGTCAGTCAGTCAGTCAGTCAGTCAGTCAGTCAGTCAGTCAGTCAGTCAGTCAGTCAGTCAGTCAGTCAGTCAGTCAGTCAGTCAGTCAGTCAGTCAGTCAGTCAGTCAGTCAGTCAGTCAGTCAGTCAGTCAGTCAGTCAGTCAGTCAGTCAGTCAGTCAGTCAGTCAGTCAGTCAGTCAGTCAGTCAGTCAGTCAGTCAGTCAGTCAGTCAGTCAGTCAGTCAGTCAGTCAGTCAGTCAGTCAGTCAGTCAGTCAGTCAGTCAGTCAGTCAGTCAGTCAGTCAGTCAGTCAGTCAGTCAGTCAGTCAGTCAGTCAGTCAGTCAGTCAGTCAGTCAGTCAGTCAGTCAGTCAGTCAGTCAGTCAGTCAGTCAGTCAGTCAGTCAGTCAGTCAGTCAGTCAGTCAGTCAGTCAGTCAGTCAGTCAGTCAGTCAGTCAGTCAGTCAGTCAGTCAGTCAGTCAGTCAGTCAGTCAGTCAGTCAGTCAGTCAGTCAGTGAGATTTAATTAATGTTTTATGACTTAGAACCTCAGATAGCGATACGCGAGTTAAACAGTCTATCTATGTAAGCTGACGTGACAGCTGACGTGACGTGGTCATATCTGATAGAACCGACCGTTAAAGTTTTTTAGTGGAGACGTAAATGTAGTAAAGTAACGCATTAAATTATCTGTGGTAACGCATTATTAAGTTGCGAAGCGTTACAAGTGGTAAAGGTATACATTTTGCTTCCTCATTTCATTTCATTGTTATGTAAACCGAGATTATGACGAGCATTGTGTGAATAAGTAGTTTTGATGGCTACAATAACACCTCTAATTTCCTTTCTGATTAAGTTGCAAAAGGTACAGACAAATGGTAATAACGGGTGGTAGGATTCGGACGTGGTTACTGTCCACCTACCAGACAAAGCCGCACCGCCAAGCAGCCTTGCCGTGTTCCGGTGTGACTGGTGATACCATTTAAAAGGGTGGGTCGGTTGCTCCTTTATGGTTACTAACCATATGGAGCTCCATTCTATTGCCACCTTCTCACCGAAAATCATTCTTAATCACGAGTGAATCGGTATATTGGGTGGTATATTCCATCGAAGACTACTTCGTTGCTTAACTTCAGGCAAATTGTAGTCAAACGCAAGCTTGTTGCAGAATAAACAAAAATAAAGAAAGGAGAGTTTTGTAGGTATTCTGTAAAGTGAAGGTACCTTCCTAATCTAGCTGGCCCTGAAGAGATGAAAATTGCTGTGATATCCTGTAATACGTGTTCTTTGACAAAAGTTTTCGGATATTATTTAGATCCTGTCAAAATTAATTTTCAATAACTTTCTCATTTCTAGTTAATATCGTAAACTGTGTGAGAGGAAACATTGTTTAGTAGCAATAAGAAATAATTACTTGAAGGCTTTAGACTAAAATATCAGGATTAACAGACAATTTTAGGTAGGCGTGCATTATCGGGTAAGAAGACGGTATTCCAATAAAATAATTGCGACAAATATCAATTCACCTTGATCTCTCAATAGCACAATTATTAATTTTACCAGATAATTACAGATCGCTAAGATTACATTCGATTAAAGCGTAACGTCCACCGAACACGTGATTGCTTGCGCACTTCCCGACGACGCAACGGTTCAACACAAAGTGTCAGTTCTAAGATGGCCAATTTACTCGACCGTGCACGGTGTTCATTCATACGTTCGTTCATGCTGATATTTTCGAGTGACAGCTGACTGAAAAGGCTGTCGCAATGACAGTACAAAATTACAGCTGATGTATTGAGAACTGGATGTGCCAACATACATATTGTGTGACGTCTTACTTCAATCCTATACATTTTGTTCTTTCACTTTGTCTAAGGGCTCTGATGGCCCTGGATATGTCCGCGACACCCAAAGAACTCACACGCACACAAACCGTTTTCTATGTATTTCGTGTTCATTAAACAATACGAATCTTTTCGAAATAATTCAAATCTCTCACATTACATGAGATTTGCAAGTATCTCGTCCGTTATGGCTCAATTAAATATCGTCGGAACAAAAAACAATAGTACCTACTGAACAATAAAAAATAGAATTAAGAAAAGTAACTACACGTGAAATAAATTTGAGGAGAATTGAGAAATTTTGTAAGTTACAGTGCTTTTTTTGTTTAATTTTTTTATTCTGCAATAGGCTTGCGCTTGACTACAACTTGCCTGATGTTAAACAATGATGCAGTCTACTATGGGACGCGCCCGCCCAATATACCGATTCACTCGTGATTACGAATGATTTTCGGTGAGAAGGTGGCAGTGGAATGAGGCTACATGGGGTTAGAAACCATAAAGGAGCAAAAATTCCAACCCACATTCTTTAATGGTGTCACCAGACATCGCTCCGGACCATAGCAAGGCCGCCGCTTGGCGGTGCGGCTTTTTCTGTTGGGTGATCCCTAACCACGGCCGAAGCCTACCAAAGAGCATGCAAACGCTTATGAAGTCTACCACCAGTTAATTACTAGTAAACATAATATGTAGTGCAACATTAACGAGTAAAAAATCAACGAGGGCGCCACACTTCCAAACTTTTTAGTGTCCCACAGCGAGGCAGGGGCCTTCTCTAAACTATCATACGAGTTGAGAGAGTTTACGATGGCCAAGTGCAGGTTGGTGGATGTCCTAGAATGATTAATGACATGCTGATTTCCTTACGAACTATTCCTTCAGACATATGTCTAATAAAAATGGCGATGTATTTTCTCCGCCATATTTTCGACATTTGCGCGATTTAGAAATTCATCTCTAGTAGACAAATGTCGAAAAAATGGCGGATATCATAGAAAAACCAAAGAAATTACCTATTTTGTTAGACTAATGTCTATTAGAGATAAATGTCTAAAGCGCAGCGCCCTGCGCCAGAATCGTGGCCCTGTACACTCTGTACCTCCCACAAAAGCTGGCAGAAACAATTTAATACTAGAAGTTGCGATAACACCTCCCATGTTAAATGTTCAAAGTGCGATACAGTAAGAGTAACAAGCTGTTTATTTCTTCCATGAAGAACAGATGTATCTACAAAGCATTATTCTTTGGTAACAAATAGATCACAATCAACTATAGCAACGGTTTTTACAAAAACCATATAATCATTTGCCATCAAAATTATCAGGTTCACATATTGATGGGAGAATTGCAACAAAGGTCATTTACAACCGCAATTCAGTAGTTACAAGAGACTATAATAACAACACTATTTTGTTGCAGATAAGGTCGATTTTTCTGGGAAGTGGAACTACTGGAATGCTGTCGATGGTATGCATTGTTTTAAGGTTCGCATCAGTCGTGAGATTTTGCAATCCCGTTGTTTTGTTAAGGCTTTTTGTTGGTTCCTATGTTAGTTTTACAAGAGGGTACCTGATTAATATAACTGTTTACACGATGTTTTTCTTTACAAGTTTGTACTGAGTCACCTGAGTTCCTCTTTATGTATGTACCTATTAATGAGGCCGGTAAAAAGCACTCCACGATGGTGACAGTAAGATCCGTCCAATCGGAGTGGCTGCAAGGCATGTTTTGGCACCTGGGGCTTCCCCGCAACAAGGACGGGGCCGCCTCCCCGTCTTGGACGGAGCTCGCCATAATGTCGACTCGTTAGGCTAATTCACGTTATTTCGTGACGCGCCGATCAAATTGCGATGCAGTTGCAATCAAGTTTACGTCTTAGTGCAAATTGGTATTCTTGTAATTGTCATTTAAATAACACATACGCTAAAACGTGACGAGAACTTGACGCGAGCGTATCTGACAGCGGTTGTCAAGATTACGAGAATACGAAAAGGGCTGTTTTGATTTAAACTTAACTGCAACTGCACTGCAACTGAACTTATTTAATTACGTGAATTAGGCGGGCTGACTGTTCGGTGAACGCAGGAGGAAATCCCGCAGCCCGGCACAAAGGGTATCTGACCGAACACCGTGGGGTTTTACTGGTTAAAACGGGCACGGCTGATTCTAGCTAGAGACCACGGGGTCTCGTAGTCTCCATGCCATTTATCAAGCGCAGCAGCGGTTTAAGCTACTTATGGAATTGTACTAAGTATCCTCCATTCGAGATTACCACTAGCCAGTGTGGCGCTAAGGACTAAACTTTCTTAGTTCTTATGATAGTTGAGAGAAGACTTGGACTCAGCATTGGCCATGGCAACTACCATCAACTTAAAGCAAGAAGATGGGATGAAGTATTGTTTAGATGCTCAGATACTAGTTTTGGGTTAAAATTTAATTTGTACTTAGCAATGGCGTACGTTGCAAATTTGAAAAAGGGAAGACGGAGCAAATTTAATGTCATTTTTTTTTTAGATGCTTTTATTTTTATTCTTCTATAGGCTGGCGCTTGACTACAACTTGCCGATGTAGTTTACGATGGAACGCTCCAGCCCAGAATACCGATTCACTCGTGATTACGAATGACTAGCAAACCCGGCGAACTCCGTTTCGCCACCAGATGGCTTCGTTTTATGTAACATTTTCCCGCTTTTCTGTTGAAATTTTCCTGAATTTTCTTTGCTATAAACCTCACGGAGCCCAAGACCTTTCCAACGAATGCAAAACCGTGGAAATCGGTTAGTGCGTTCTGGAGTTATAGCGTCAGGAAGGAAAACCCGACTTATTTTTATATAGTAGATTATCGGTGAGTAGGTAGCAGTGGAATGAGCTTCCTTAAAGTTAGAAACCTCAAAGGAGCAACAATTCCGACCCACCCTCTCTTCATGGTGTCACCAGACATCGCACCGGAATACGGCAAGGCCGCTTGGCGGTGCGGCTTTGTTTGGTGGGTGGTCACTAACCGCGGCCGAAGACTACACCAGTTGATTGTCACCTGATTTGCACCACCCGGGGACCACGATTCAATTAAAGGTGTACACCCACGGACGAAAGTGACTCATTCTCCAAAAAATTTAAATTTTCAGGCGTCACATATTATTTAATTTAGGACGATATATTGACCAATTCCAAAAGGCTTCCCTTTTGGAATTGGTCCGGTGGGAATAGTGTTATATACTCTTCGCCATTGGTTCAATTACGCAAGTACCTATCTTAAATTTTAAATGTTTGTTTTATGTATTTTTAGCGGTACGTAATGATTAAATGTCATTGTGGTATTTGCTACAACTCGAGAAGTTACACAACATTCTTTGACTAAGAACGTAAGGAATACAGTGAAAGGTGAATCTTAGATACGCTTGTAAGATAGCTATAATATGAAGTTAGTTTTTCTAAATATCAGAGTTCATTAACATATAATACAAAATTACTTAATGATAATTTAAACTTAAGTAGCATGCCATACACTGGATAGTTAGGCACTCACGCTCGTCTTAACAACTACTTACTACATATTGACCGACCGGCGGCACTGGCGCAGCGGTAGGTGCCTCGCCTTAGGTCACATCTTTGTGTTCAATATCTGTGAAAGAAAACATCGTGAGGAAACCAGCATGTCCAAGAACTAACCATTCGAGGACATGTGACATGCACCAACCCGCACTTGGCTATTGTGTGTCGATTAAGGCCTAAACTCTCACCTGGTAAGATAGTTGAGGGAAGACCCGTGCCCAGCAGCGGGACACTAAAAGGTTGTAATGATTGACCGACCACAGGCTAATTTTGATTGGTTCGTTCACTGTACAAACCAATCAATATTAGTGAGTATGGAGTACTTTCTCCTTAGAATCATCATGGAGCGCATCGTGTAGTTTGATCACCTACATACATATCTATAATGTGGTTTGGTGATTAACGTTAGTTGAACACCAATAGTATCTATACCAATTGCGGTTTAGGTTAGGCCACTAATTAAATAAATAAATAATTACGACTTACTCGACGATTGTATTATCATAGTGATGGAAATACTCATAGATGTCAATGGTTATAACGAGTTTAAATAAAAAAAAGGTTTATTAAATAATAATAGTACAAACAAACAAAATCAAAAACGTTACAAAAACAAATTAATAACCAGCAAGCTCTAACGCAGAAGGATAATGGGACCGTATCACCCCACATCTATCCCTATCTATACTTAAAGTCTTTCTTTTAGCTGCTATATCTCTCTCTAATTCAATTCTTTTATTCATCAAATCACTTTTCAACTTTTCAGCAGTCTTTAATTGCCCTAAAAGAGATGTTACAGTTTCGTGAATCTTTTTCACTTCGTCAATCAAGCCTATATGTGGTAAATCTCTTACATTTTCACCATGAGGACGCCAGTTATTTCGATTATCAAGTCTTGTTTGAGCTAGTTTCATGCACGCGTCTGTGTTTCTAATCGATTGATGTAGATTATCAATTAACACGTCGATGTCTGCTAGCTTTTGTAGTGTAACTAAAAGCTGTTGTTCAAGTTTAGTACAAAGCTCTTTAGTTATTGCTACTGTTTCTGCTATAGCCATGTCCGTTCGATCAGCTTGAGAGCGCAACTTTCGTCCATTTTGGAGCAGCATCGCGTTTAAAGTACCTCGCAGATCTACCGATTTCTGGCGCACAGCCTCACAATTCTGCATATTTTCTCTGCAGAAGTACTCCCAGTATTCTAAAGGGGCAGTATTTTCACCAAATCTCGTCGCTCCAGGTCGGAACATTATAGTATTAGAACGCGGTGTAAGCGTCAGATTGATTGTTTCAGTAGTGTACGCCATATCTTTATCACACCAGTCATATTCAATCCTTTGCTTTGCCGCCTTATTCATGATTAATTGAGCTTCAATTTCTTCTAGCTTTGCTTTTATTGTAGCTCGCAATTCACCAACTAAATTCATTTCTTTGATTAATTCTTGTTCGGCAGAATCTGCTACTAGATCAGGTACAGCACGATTCGACCTGAGACCCAGACACTCTTTGGAAATAGACTCAGGCAACATTAAGACTCTCGAAGCAGCTTTCATGCGTTGTCTTTCAATTTCTAGAAGTTCTACTTCTTCTGTGATCGCTTTACAGGCCTGTCCCACTTCTGTCTTCCATCTAAATAGATCCTTAGCTTTTTGTTTCAACTTGTTATTATTTTCTAGCAATTGTTTGTCCATGTTCCCAAAACTGGTCATCATAGATGTCTTAGCGTTGTAATCGACTATATTGGAATATGTCACCAATGAAGGATCTAAAACATCTTCATTATGCTTTCGCCATTCCCCGTAAGAGTATCTGCTTGTAGAATATTTGCTTACTTTTGGTCTTGTGCCAGTTAAGCCTGCGAGTGGTGTCCAATCTACTTTCCCATCCCTGCCTGGTTTAATCTCAAGTAAATTTTTAGGTGATGGTTCTTCTGTTGGGATTTCATCTGGGACATTAACTGTCGTCTTTTTCTCAGCAGCTGCAAGAACTTCAGCCATTTTCGCTTCATCTAGGATTTTTTGGGGGTCTTGGCCAGATTTTTTGAAAGCGCCGATTTCGTCGCAAAGTTTAGGGCATATTTCTTTTTCGGGAAATGTAGTGAGGGCGGTCATCCTTCTTATGCCGTTTAAAATCAAATATATTAAATACTCAAAATAAATTCACAATAACAAAATAATAGTAACAAAAAATTATAAAGGACAAAAGTAGATTAACTTGTTTTCCTAACCCAAATGTAAATGTGCCGTTGTGTCATCATTTGACATTATAAATAAGAAAGTAGGTACTGGCAAAAAGGCTAAAATCTAAAAAGGTCATAATCGACAGCTCTAACAAGAAGGTAACTTTAGCAGGTACGTACACAAAGTATCTATCCGTTATATTTTTACCTAACTAGCTGCCACAGCGAACTTTGTGTCGAGTATTGCTCACCTATTAAACCATGTTTGAACTTTGCGATTACTTTACAACCAAAATCAGCTAAATTACACTGGGTGTGATTAATAATAAGATCTACCTTACACAATATACAAACCCAGAGTTATAAAATTTTGTTGTATTTCTGGATGTAAGGTAGTCAGTTACACTTAAAAAAGTCGGCAAAAATGTGGTGCCTTTGGTTTGCAATCGTCCATAGATCGGTGACCGTATATGGACAATGCGGTTGTTTACCGGCGATATAGTATAAGAAAAGTATGAGGGCTGTTTGTAATAGGACGAATTTCAGGCTATTTACTATTCTGGCACCCTTGATTAGGTAGTATACTCAATTTGTTTGTAGCATAGTTTAGGATATTATATCTATGGTTTGTAGTATTCCTTTCTTTTTAGTTTTATATAAGTCTGAAACAGTTATGGGTAGATTTGATCTTTTTGGCAACCTTGGCGAATAGCGTCACACTGTAGAAATGTGGTCATTGCTGAAAATCCTGTGGTTCGCCTCCGGTAGTTACACAGCGTTTACTGAGCCATGTCCACGTTGGACACTGGATCGCCATAGAAATAAAATATATCCTAAATCTATGTAGGTCATACCATGTCATACTCATAGATTTAGGATATATCCATTTGTATGGTCACACTTTGCTGTTTGTTTTTTTAATTATTTTTTACATTTGTTTTATTTTATTTGTTATTTGAATGTGTATCTGTGTTAAATAAATGTTATTCTTTCTTATTAGTTAGAGAAATCAGTCACATCCTGTGTATATCGAGTTGATACACAACATGCTGTGCATTGACCAGTAATGCCTATTCTGGAACACTTTCTAACGCGCTTTCTTTAATCGGTAATTTGCTATCTCCATACCGACGCTTTGAGTGAAAACCTCGTAAATGTAAAAGTAACTTTTCAGAAGGAAGAAAAATCGTGCTAGAAAATATTTGTACGGCATCTTTTATGATTATACAATATTTAATAGATATTTAACCAGCTACTATAGCCAGAACTATTTGATACTATAAGATTACCCACTTATTGCTCTAAGTTTTTCTCTCTCTTCTTTTTAAATGTTTTCATTTGTTTATTTCTCTCTTTTCAAGTTTTTTACTTGATTCTGTGTGCTGTGTCCTGTCTGTGTCAAATAAATGTTTACACTTCAATTTTTTAAAAAGTATTTGGAATGACTGTCACTGTCAAAGACGGTGGACGTCTTTGACAGTGATTCTGCCAACGTCAAGTTGAAAGAGACAGTGCAATAAAAAAAAAGTTTTACTGACTCAATAAAGTAGGTAGGTATTGGTAGGTAATTCATGAAGAGGTTAAACAGAAAATTAATATTGGGACCAAATTGTCTTTTTTCTTTTTCTTTTCTTTTATTTCTATTGTCCATGGTTTCTTCCTAGAGAAGTATAATAAAGAAGACCATTCACGTCTCATACAAACTTGGGCCCAAATGAAAAGTGCCAACGGAAAATATGTTTCTAATCCATTTGGAGCATCATCGTAAACATTTAGGGCATCATCATTTTAATAATATCAATGCGTAGAACCATCATATTAGTAGCTACTTATGATAGAAATAAATGTAAATATGATATTTGTTTGCGAAGATAAATAAATAAATAAATATAATTATTATTATTATCATCCCTCAGCTGGGCAAAGACCTCTCCTAACACCTTCCAGACCACGATCTTAAGCCTCTATTTTTAGGTCGAGTGTAGGAGAGATCTGATTTTTGAACTTTTAAAATAATGGTTTTATAGTTTTGGAGCAATAGGTACAATAGTACCATTTTATTGATGTCCTAAACTGATGAAATACCTACTTACTTATGTTTTTACTGGCCGGCACTTTCGATTTTGGACCCATTATGTATGAATGGTCTTCTTTGAGCAAAAATGCATTTAAGTAGGTAGATACGTGGTTTTCACTGAGCGTCGATACCGTTTTATATCATTTTCTAGTTTCGCCAACAACGTGGAGGGTTCATGATAGTGGAGTAGCGATGGTACAGCAGTATAGGCCTTGCTTCTAAAATATAAGGTCGCGGGTTCGATCCCTGGTCGTGCTTACACATCTTGTGTGAATTATTTCATCAGCCGGCTAATTGGGTAACATCAATAAAAAAACAGTTGCTAACGAATATTTTATACAATTATATGTTTTATAATTCTCCTGTAAAGTACATAGACATTTTTAAATTATGCATTTTATAACTTCACTGACGTTATGTCGATACCTATTTTGTATAAATAGGCAAATATCGACTCATAATCGTTTCCAAATCAACGCTTGACTTGACTAATCTAACGTTGAGCCGCCGTTGAGCTCATTGGCAAACTATAGATACCATAAAACACAACGACGATCTATCTATTTACAATTTTCCATTCATTGCGTGTTTGCCTAAATAGTGTTATAAAACTAACAGACAAGATCGCGCAATGAGCTGCAAATTGTTAATCAAGTCGTTTAAAATTGTATTTTGTGGTACGTTGTAATAACTCATCGGTATAGATCTCATAATCGATTCGCGATAATCGTAATTCGATGCAGATCGAGTTGAAGTTTCTCTATTTTGAATAGAATCGAATGGCCCTTTCACGTAATCTTTGGATTTAGTCAAGCTTGTTTATTTTCGGACAGAATTAAAAAAAATCAATAGAGTGGACATAAAACAATTCAACTCGAGAACTTCGGGAACTAAAATTTTTCATTAAGTGTGGCGCCCTATAATATTATCTTTTTTAAATTCATTTTCACATTCCGTTAAGTTTACCTTAAAACATTTTTTATGTCTCGGTTTTAGACCCTTTGCCAATGACAAAGTTAGGGAAACAATTTAAGGCGGATGGAAAAACGATAGATTCAAAACTTTAAACGTTCTAAGCGTCTGTCACAAGTTCTTTTAAAGCGCGCCACTGTCTGAATTTAGGGTGACGCAAGCAATTACGTACCACTATTTAGCTAATATTAAATGCTCTTAATTATTATTATAGACGGTGCTTAAACATTGTAAATTATCCAGTTATTATACAGTGATTCATAAAACCGTGAAATATATGCTCAAAATTTAAAAGTATTTTTGTTTAGAACTAAGTATTCACAAGTGTTATATTTTAGTCTATTACCATTATATCATACACTTTTACTTTTTATGATAGGTACTTAACCGGATTAATAGCAAAAAATAGTGTTGCACTGTGCACATGTTACCATTCTTTTCACGAAGGTGGTTATGCAATGTTTTGTTATCTAGATTACAATTACTAAAATTATTGGAAAGGTAACAAACCTTGGATTGAATTTGATTATTGCGTTAGTTTGATACATGTTCTAGTTTACCAGATGAAATATAATAATACTGCTTTTATTTTTTTAGTCACGCGACTCCGTAAAGTATGTAGCCGATTAGTATTCTCGTAATATTTCATTTTAATCCAATCCAATATCAACATTTTCTCGCATAAATATTTTTGATCATTTGCTGACGTCAAAATGGGATTTTAGGATGTTTGCTATTTTTATATCAGCAATTTTTAATTTAAATTACATTTTCTTTTATTAACTTTTTTTCTTTTAATTTAAAACCAGAACTGGGTTGTATTGTTTTTTATCTTTCTGCGTAATGTATTTGAAGGAAAGTTTTTAGCATAAAGTGATTTAAATAACCTACACTAAAGTAATTACAAAATTTATTTTCCGTGAAAGCGGCGTAAGAAAATTAACACGTAAGAAAATGTAGTTTTATATACCAGTAGTGCGCTACAAAGAACTTTTTTCCGGTCACGTAGCGGTTTGTGAACTCACACGCAGTTGATGAGGTCAGACATACATGGTTTTGGCAATGTTGAGTGGGAATACCTAGCTAAGATAAATCATAAAAAAAGAAACTTAAAAAAGCAATGAAATAAAATTACGGTTTATGTCTATTTAGGTGGAAATGGTTTTGTTCGGTAATATATTGCTTGTTTTATCAAGTTTCAGTGTCTTGAGAGGATTAAGATTAGAGTCCCATAAAATAAATCACTGGGATGTAAAAATGTAACTCTTGAGTAAGACTGCACACAATTGGATAATTCTTGTTGTGTTCATTATTGTAGGAATAAGTAATGTGTAAAATATAACGGGCAACTTTATAACATCGGGTACTTCGGTTATCATGTTTAACAGTAGGTAATAATTCTGAGCCATCAATTCTGTGGTTATAATATAAATGGCTTTTTAGATAGTTATATTAGTAAATTGTGTGAAACTGGTAGTTTATAAAATAAAAGACAGTGGCTAAACAATGGCTTTTTCGTATATTTTTCTCAGCCGTGAATCCTATTCCGGAAACATGGCTAGCGTAAATTAAGGTTTAAATTCTTACAGTTCATTGTTGAAAGTCCTTGCAGCTTCATATCAATGCTGTTAAAATCACACAGTACTTACCAATGGTTTTCAAGTATTGTGGTAGCCTTATTTATAGTCTTCCTAATATCAGTTTCAAGTGTTTCGACAAAATATTAGCATTTATAAATACAATATTAAATATGTTGTTGAGGAACTAATTTTTTATGGTAGTTTTTCGTATATTTTAATGCAAAATAAATTAATCTGCCTTCGAATAACAAGTACCTACAATTTAAATTAAAAAAAAGGTTTTGGATTTAAATCTAGTAAATTGTCATACTAATCAAAGCTATCGACATAGAACATAGGATTATCAAGCTGATTAGTATTTGGCCATAAATATCGAAAACTGCTGCTGGGGCAAGCGAGTTCATGAATGTAGATCGAGACTTGGAGGCGAAGTGTAGATGTCCTCCAGCATGGTGACACTTTACCATATTGGAGCACCATCTGATATGCAAAAAGTAGTTTGCAGTAGTCGAATGTGATAAGCGAGATACAGGTTAAAATAGCGCTTATTGGGGTAGGCCCAAGTTCATAGGCCTATATTCAGAAATGAATATAAATATTATGAAACAAAATACTACAGATTGGGCCTCTATTACCAAACTCATTACTACCCATATATGAGTAATGGTCTCTTCTGCCAGCATCTTTAAATTCAGGCGACAGTATGTTTACTCTCAAAGTGTAGAGTAAGCACGCTGTACGTGTCGCGCTTCATTTTTGTTGAAATTCTTGGCGCATGACCAAGACGTTTTACCGGTTTCACTGTCTGTGGGTCATTATTATTCCGTTTCTGGTTAATTCACGACTGAATTAGTAATGTAATGGCCATCTGTATAATTTTCAATCGCATAATCGCTGGTGTGAATGCACTTTGTAGATTGATTTGCAGAAAAATTTTCATTGCACTGTAGATAAGCAAATGATTATTGATATTTATTTAATAATGTTTTATTAAAATTACTCGAATGACTGTTCCCTTGAAAATTTTCATTACTTTATTCTACTTTAATCACGACTAACCAGTTACTTTTTTAATGGAAACTGTTCAAATGTGGGCCATATTATTTTCATTTGGCATCGTATAGCATGCGTTTCCGTGATCAAGGTTCATTCGACTACTTAGAAAGCAGGTAGCAACTTGATCTACTACGGCAATTAGCATTAATATTTGATTGCCGTAGATGGAAAGATTAAGTTTTTATCAGTATTTTGTAAGGCCGGTAGCCCTAGTTTTCTGTTGTATGAATTTGATTCCTTTATTGCAGCAATCAGTTGTGATTCTTATTTTTAGTAGCTTTTAGGGATCGTTTTTGTATACATCCTTCCTCTGTTGCAAAATTTTGGCCATCCTGTAACGTTGTTACTTCGTCGATACTCGTAGAAGAAGGAGGTTACTAGCAGAACTAATGATTTTCTAATATAGAGTTTTGCATAATATAAATCAAATGGCTGCATCTTTGATTCGAATGATATTTAATATGTCAAGGTGAGTAGATGTTATCGAATACTCGATTAAACTCTTGTTAGCAGCTTATGTACTGCTAAGCTAACGTAATTCTATACATTCATATTCCGAGAACCTTTTTGCAAAATGAGGTTTGTCTTTTCTTTGTGCATGATAATTTGTAATACTCGATTTCATAATTAGTCATTAAGCTCGAGTGTGAAAATTTGAATTTATCTATTTCTGCTGCTTCTTTGTTCATTTGTATAGAATGTCTTTTCGTAATGAATACGTTACATCTATTGTTAAAATTGGCAAATGGTGATTTTGGGATTATTTTCAGCAATTTTTTTGTTTCTTTTCCAAGTAGAAATGTTATTTCGTTTATTTTACTGCACTTGTCCTTAGTTACAATCAACTTTGGCATTTACGCGCCTTTCATTTTTGTAAGTACTTAGACTTCTATATAATACCTTTTGGTGGAATTCCGCACCTGTTCTCTCAACAGGATGTCGGATGTTATAGTTAACAAACCTACACCTGTCGACTCATGGTATAAATCACCTATGTTCCACACTTCCACTAGACTTGTTCCACAACTACAGCAAGGTCAATTGAGAATAAACTTTCACTGGGTTATAGGTATTTCTGTTCGACGTTATAAAATTTTGTTAAAATTTTTATTTTAGTGTTATTGTTCATTCTCCTACTTGGTTTCGAGATTAATCGTTTTCTGCAGAAAACATTAGTGCTAGTGAAATTTTTAAGTTAGTAAGGTAAATGATTTTTTTATGATTATTGTTAGTTTCTTAGATTCTACAGAAATAAAGTAATATTTTATATAACACTCACCAGACAATAACTGCAGCCAACCGCAGATGTGAAATACTGTCGTCGATTGGCAAAAGAAGAATAATAACATCGCACAAATAGTAAACAGTGACAATGCGACAGCTAGGCCCACTAACACTGTTGCGATTTTAAACACTAGTCCATTTATCGAGAGGAACTCATCGAGTCTTCCTTTACAGTCCTCTACTAGAGCATCATCTGCCCTACATATTTGCCATAAACCAAACTTTCTCGGATACTCAGTCTCTAATTCACCAATCCATTCTGGAGTTACGAAAGCAACAACGCTTATTATCGCATAGCAAATTGTGAAAATCGCCCAAAGTACTCCAATTGCTTTTGAATTCCGAACATAATTGGTCGCGTACATATGCGAGGAATCTACGTATTCGATTTTTGAACCCATGTTGTTGATATCCGACTGTTTACTGAACTTTTTAAAACACCACACTCAAGGCACTTGTTATTGGTAACACATTTTTTGTACTAAGGTAATAACTGCTACGAATCGAATGTTAGCGTAACATTAAATCCATTCATGTCTCAAAGGAAAAGTAATAAGTATTGCAAACTCGAGGACGCAAGAAACACGACACAAAACGGATGGAACGCGGGTGAACATGAGCTGGCACACAACCTCTTGCAGCGCGCCAATCAGTTGAGTGAGCTGAGCAGGAGTGGGGATAAGTAGTTAAGTAATAGGTAGGTATGGCACTAACTAAACTAAGTTAAGGTGATGACCTACGCAATAATTTATGTAAAAATAATCAGATTAAATGCGAACAAAACAAGTATTATGTATTAATAAACAAAAGTAGAGACCAAAATTACTTAACTGGATATTTTGAATCAGTTATGAAGTCAAGAAATAGTATCATCCATTGCTGTAAGCGACATCTTACGGAGTTAGCAAGAAAGTTACTAAATGCACGCGATTCGAACGACATCTATTGTAATTACCTAAAACTCGTTAAGAGGGCGTTAACAGGGTGCTTTACCCTACCCGAGTACGACTTTTAAAAAATTCTGCAATTATGTCAAACTGCTGTCAGACAGTTTTGTGGCAGCACTTGACGTTAAACAGTTTTTTGGACATAGTAGAAATAGCAATATAGTTTTATTAAGTGCATAACAGAGATATGAGAAGTTATAATGTTTTATTTATATCCAATTCTGGAATGCATTCAGGGATTGACATTACCCTGAAACTGAAGATTGCACCAGGAACGCATCATTGCATCGTACTTACGATTTGCATATCGCTGAAAATTTCCGATTAAATCGTTCATTATACCTTAATTCATGGCAAAAGTTAAATATTTTGCTTGTAAATTCGTACGGTTACTGTTTAATTAGCTCTAAAAAGCTATAATCGTATTAAAACTCAATTTAAACATTATTTTATTGTAGTGTTTGTTATGTGCAAGTGTTGTTATTAAAATGTCGGCAAAAGACAAGTGGATTCGCCGGTTTTCGGTCGATGAAACAGCGAAACACAAGAATGGATTTACTATTTACAAGATCACATCTGTGGTAAATGTTTATTAGACTCTTTCCTCGACGTTAATGTGTTATGTAGAAGTATCAAAACATTTTTGTAATTTAAAACATCGACCAAATTTTATGTTCCTACGTAGCTGTAACAAACAATACTTTAATTGTTTAGAAAGAGAAAGGCCTTTAAATTTGATGGATTATTACCACAAATTAGTAAAAAAATTAATCAGTTTAATTAGGTACTAAAAAAATATATAAATTTTTGACCAAGGTCTGTCTAGCGTAATGATTCATGAGTTGCACAATATTATAATTATGTGCTTATAAAACGCATAATTATTTATGTTTTGGCATAATAAGTAACAAATTTTAAAAATTTGCTATTTGCTACTTAGTAAAGACAGCCAAGAGCAGTTGTGGCACAGGGGTCTCAGCCTTACCTTTGGTTGCAGGTTCGATTCCCAATAGTGCCCACACATCTTTGTGTGAATTGTTTCATTGCCACTGTTTAATGTCGGTGGACTGGCATGTCTAGGAACTAATCATTTGAGGACATCTGACATCCACCAACCCACACTTGGCTAGTGTGTGTGTATTAAAGCCTAAAGTCCCGTGCTCAGCTGTAGGACACTAAAAAGGGTTGAAGTGTGTATGTGAAGTGAGAAAGACGAACCAACCACATTCTTTTCTTGGAAAGCAAAGAAACAAACCTTTAGTACTCCGCTAGACTTGTATCTTCCCTCTACTATTATAAAGGGTGAGAGATTTTCAAGCCTTAATCTACACACACTTGACGGGCAAGTGGTGTGGTCTGTAAGATACTTGCACTTTATGTTGCCAGTATTTGCTCCTACCCAAGACAGATATTTGTGTGCTTCTGTTTGGCTGGAGTGTGGGTGTAATTAAACCCAGACTTAAGACAAACAGATATTTTCATCACACAAATGACTGACTTGGGTGCGGCGTGAAAAACAAGTATACCGACCACACCACCGACCCATATGTTTACTGTAAGACTTTAACTCACTGTTGGGCATGATAAAATACAGGTCATGTAGGTGAACCCTCCAATGGAAAGCTACTGCAGTAATATTAAGTCTGTGATTGCTTCAAGCAATACACAATTTCAGCCCCAGAGAGATAACTATTAAGCTTAACAATTAATTCCAGTTATTCCCCAAACAGTCTCCGGATGCTTCCACCATCATATCAGTTTGGAAGCGGTACAGTGATGTCCAGAGACTCCACAAGAGTATGAAGTCCTTGCACTCAGGGTTGCATCTTGGTGGCAACTTCCCTGTGTTACCGAGATATAGTTATTTTAAAAGGTTTCAATCGGAGGTAAGCCAGCTTTTCATATTTTATAAAAAAAAATTGTGTCAACAGTATCTTAATATCCAAGACCGTTTATGTGTCCCGGGTTCAAATCCCGATTCTCTTCACAGCGCCGTTGTTAGTTCTGGCTGGCACAGGAGAAGGAGTGGTGGGATTGCTGTGGGTTTCTTAAAAAAAAGCCAGTGCCTGTCGACATCTTAAAGACTAACACTTGAGTGCATCTGGTGATGCTAGCGTCCATAAGCTACAATTACTATTACTATTAGGTGTTAGGGCCTGTCCACATCACCACGGCACGACATCGTCACCGTAGAACGGTGCGGTGTCGGGGCGCGACGCGTTGCCGCGCCGTGCACTAGCACGGTACGGCAACGCCGCCGTCGAACGGTGCATAGGACGGCGTCGTCGTAAGCCGGTGACGTGATACGATGCGCCCGATCAGTTGATGTGTTATTGTCTTAGCGATTAGTTGTACGTGTGAATAAAAGATGTCGGAAAACATAGATTGTGATTTATTGATTTCACTTGTTGAAGAACGTCCAGTATTATGGGATAAGACAATAGATGATTTCAAGAACAAAAACTTAAAAACAGAAGGCTGGAAGGATGTTTGTCGAAACATTTTTCATGACTTTGACGACAAAAACGATAAAGAAAAAACAAGACTAGGTAAGCTCATATTTATTAGTTACATTAAGTTATAAGTATATTATAATAAGTATTAGTTTATTTATTTATTAATTAAATTAAGGCTTACCAACTAAATACATAGGTACATAACATTGATTTGCAGTAAATTATATTTACTAATAATATAATATATTTATTTTCTATATGATATATTTTCGACCTTTTCTCATGTTTTAGATTCTTTTGTGGATAGTTTTAATAGGTGAGTACTATAAAAAATACTACTAAAGTACGATTAATAAATCGAGTCAATAAAAATGACAAGTGCAACTGTCACTGATACAAAAAAGGGTGACCCGCTACAATAGTGATGTTCGGCAATCTCACTACGACGACGACATTTAGTCATACTTTATTTTATTAGGTATCATAGCGTTTTTTATTGAAAATATTTAATACATACCGTATTCAATAATACGATTTTAGAAATATGGACACATTTTGTCTTCGACTTTTATGGCATGGTTGATGCACTGTTTCCAGTTTTCAGGCGTCCTTTAGGCCTTCTTCATATTATTATAACTTTTTTACATATTTTATTTTAAAAGATTTTATGTTCCTGTCGACGTACCCCTTTGCTTGAGCAAAGCAAAGGGGTTGAAATTGGGTTGAGTTCACAGTAAATATTAAATATTAATTTTAATATTTTTATTTATATAAAGGGAATTTGATATTGAATAAAAAAAATGTAATCTCGACTAACCTTTTGATTGTAAAAAGTAGATTCTACTACATTACTATTTATTTGCGACTAAAATCCTGTACCACTGGAAATGTCAATTTACTGACTCGAATTAATAATCGTACTATAGTCGATTATTATATTTTAGTTAATTGCCAACTAAGTGCTCCAATATCGCTATTAAAATATTTACAGAATTCATTCCTTATGTTGACTGGGTTTGTGTTGTTTGGAAATTCGTCATCCTCTGACTGTTGCAAGTTTACAAAATTTTCTTCTATCATTAGTTCCTCAGTTGTGGTAATTCCATCTCTATTAATAACAAAGTTATGCAAGACACAACATGCTTTGATAATATCTGTAGCAAAATCATATTGAACATTCAGTGGTCGGTGAAATACACGCCATTTATTTGCCAGAATACCAAAAGTACATTCAACGTATCTTCTCGCACGACTCAAGCGATAGTTAAATACTCTTTGTTGTACAGTCAAATATTTCCCTGGGTATGGGCGCAATACATTATTTGTGAGTGGTAAGCCTTCATCTGCTACAAAAACATGGGGAACTGGTGTCTGTAGACCTGGTAAACATTTTGGCTCTGGTAAAGGCAGATGGCCTTGTAGTAATAATTCGTACAGTTTCGTATTGTGAAAAACAGTCGAGTCGCATTCCTTACCAAATGCTCCTATATCAACATACACAAATCTATATTTGGAATCAACAATTGCGAGCAAAATTATAGAATTATAACTCTTATAGTTAAAAAAAAGAGACCCACTATGGGCAGGACTCCAGATCCGAATGTGTTTCCCGTCCAACGCCCCTATACAATTAGGAAAATTGGCTTTCTTGTCAAAATCTTCAGCTGTTTGTTTTAATAACTCCTCTGTTATTTTCGGAATACATTCACTTAACATGATTTTCCATAAAGCTTGACATACTTCTCTTACTATTTTTGCGATTGTACTCTTTCCACGATAATCCGTTAATTCTAAATCTCTAAAACTACTTCCTGTTGCCAAAAATCTGAAACAAAAATCCGGGTATAACATCAAAAACATTCAAACATCCATACTCATAAACTTTTACGTTTATAGATAATATTAGTAGGAAGTAGAATGACAAAATTAACTGATTTTTTTCCCATAACAAAGGGGTATCAACCTAGTAAATACTCATTTAGCGTACCTAAGTAATTTTTAAAAATAGGAATTATAATTAATTTGTGGTATAAAAGCCGCTGGTATACCTACATGAGTACTATCTCTGTATTTCAGTTTGATACTCAGCCCCTTTCCGTCATACACTTTAAATTTTATTATAAATGCGAAAGTTTGTAAGGATGTATTGCTGTATTTATAATACGTATGTTTGTCTTTCACTTAAAAACTACTGATCCAATTTTTGCTAATAATACACGTTTTAAATATTTTGCAGGTAATGCTGTGGTAAAGAAATGGACTCATATAAAAGATAATTTTACAAAATACCTGAAAAAACTTGAAACTTTAAATAAATCGGGATCTGGTGCAAGCAAAATTAAGGAGTATCATTTGTATAAGCAACTTCTGTTTCTAAAAAAAACCGCTGCAAATTTAACTGACTCAAGCATAATGGAAGAAGATGAAGAAGACGATATACCATATGAAAAAAATGATTATAAAAGATCACGTTACCAACCAAATCCACGAAAAAAAAAAACAATGATGAAATCGATTATGAGATTCTCCAAACCCTAAAGGAAACAGAAAATAGACATCTGTCATTTTTTAAGGCCATATTACCATCATTGAACACATTGAATGAACATCAAACTCTAATGTTACAAAGTCGTGTTTTACAAATCCTAACTGATTTACATCAGATCTCATATCAGTATGAAACATCAACTGGTTATCATACAGCTTCTCAGGATAGGTACCAAAGATCACAATCATCATATACTACTAATTATCAACCAACACAAACATTTACATACCAATCAACAATGTCATCAAACGTTTCTAAAACACCAGCACCAAGTACACGCACTATATATCAACCATCGACTTCATCAAATTCCAAACCACCAAACTCAACTTTCGAAGAACTATCGAATGATTGCGAAGATGAAGCAAGTGCATTGGAATCAACATATGATTTTTCTTGAAAATTAAGATTAAAAGAAATATTATATTTTTTATCATAATGATAACTACGTAGTAAATTTGTTGAATTATTTATCTTATAATTGAAACGTTGGTAGATCAGCCACTCAAAATCTGTGATTTTATCTAGGTTATTAAAGACTGTTATTGTTTTTCTTAGTTATAACTGTAATCTTACGGGCATACAAGCCAGTAACCTCGCAAAATCTGTGATTATAATTAGTTGTTAGGTTAAACAGGCAAATCAGCCGATTGAAAACTGTGATTTATAAGTAGATATTAAGTTATTATTATGTGTTTATATAGATGTAGGCATTTTTGCAGCCAATATCTGCTGTTCTTAATATTTTAAATTAAAATATTAATAATTGTACTCGTACATACTCGTATGTACCTACATCATTATGAATATAAAAGAGGTTTGATTGTGATTTACCTAATTGTTTTTCTAATGTTTATTGTTACTGAAAAGCAAATCGTTCATTCGAAAACTGTGATTTTTATACTCTAGATTTAGTAAATATTAAACTTGCTATTATTATCAAAAATAAAGCACATCAAAAAATATTACATACATATAAATTGTTTTCATTACTTACCTTATAGTTAATCCTAACTTCTCCAAAGGCCCAACAGGTTTTCTAAATACAAATTGTTTTTGTATACGCGGTGCAACTCTTGTTAGTAATTCTTCAAAACTTGATACAGACATTCTAAAATAACTGTAAAATTTATGGTCACAGGTTTTCAACGCTTCATATTTTCTAGTGAAATGATTCCCATCACTATTCATAATTGAAAGATATGGATGCACCCAGTACTGTCTTTTTAATTTTTTTTTTCTCCATCTTATCTCTTCGTCTTTTTAATAACAACAGAAGCAGAATACGTTTTGTGCGGTCCATATCTACAACGAGACTGTTATTTATTTGGTGAAGAATGTAGCGAAAGTTTACACGGCACGGCAACGTGTAACTTTGCGGTGTCGTGACGTACATTTTTATGGTACGGCAACGTAAATTCCCACGTTATGGCAACGTGCCGCGCCACGGCACCGCACCGTTCCACGGCGACGACGTCGTGCCGTGGTGATGTGGACAGGCCCTTAGGCTTCTTTAACAACATAGGAGCATAAAAAAAATCTATGGACCCGACCAAATTTTATGATAACACTGGATGTAGGGTGTAGAACAAATTGTTAAAGGCAAGTTCACTCACCCTAAATGGTTTTTTTATCCCTCTCACTCTTTACCATTGTATCCAACCAGAAAGAGACAGAAATAAGAGTTGTGTGAAGGTACATTTTCTTGTCTTCAATTATTTATTCTATATGCTTCACCCAGAGTTTTAATATAGAATTTTTGGTGATAACAGATGACCTATGTACTTTTTTTTTATTATAGGTAATAGCAGAAAGAGCAAAAACAATAAAGATATTGCTAGAGTTTATAGCAGGACACCGACTGTTGTTCACCAGTACTGACTTTGTCAACTTCCTACAGGTATGTTGAAATTTTATTCCTCCATGCCGTCCTTTCATCGTATAAGTAAAGCCAATGCTACGTGCCACAGATATTAGTGGGAATTCCATCGGTACAGTCAATTACAAAAATTGATTAACAGATTCAATATTACAAAATATTGTTACACAAAAGAAGTCTATAAGTAAGTGACAAATCCTTATCCTTACTATCCTTACTAATATTATAAATGTGAAAGTAACTCTGTCTGTCTGTCTGTGTTGCTTTCACGCCTAAACTACTTAACCGATTTGGATGAAATTGGGTATGGAGGTAGTTTGAGACCCGAGAAAGGACATAGGATAGTTTTTATCCGACTGCGCAAAAAGAAGGTAATGTTTTGGCGCGATAACCGACATACACGCGGGCGAAGCCGCTGTCGGAAAGCTAGTAGTATACTATAAAATGGTTTTCATTGTAAACTAATGACAAGCTTATTTTCACGTCTCGTCACACTTGTTTATAAAATCTTTTAGTAATAATATAATAATAATAATATTATTATACACATTATCACACACGGTCATCTGATCCTAAGCTAAGCATAGCTTGTGTTATGGAAACCAGATAACTGATACACTGTACAATTGTACTCAAGACAAACATGTTCATGCACACAGATGTCTGTCTCGGGTGGGAACCGAACCCACATCCTGCGCCAACCAACCCACCGTCACCATCTCGTCACATGTTTCGTTATAGTGAATCTGTTAATCAATTTTTGTAGTTGACTGTACATATAAAGCGGTTTGTTTAAATTCAATACACGCTTATTATTACAGACTGGGTACCCGGAACCAACTTCCCAAGCTGGGGGAGTAATAAATATGATCAGATCTTCCTTACACCTGCCGATAGAAGAAATTCCACCTTTGGAGTACCAGACTGATGATGACGATTCGAGGAGTCCTACTCACACTGGTAAAATCTTATACTGATTCATCATCGGCCTATTGCAGTCCACTACTGGACATAGGTCTCTCCCAATAACCGCTATTTCACCCTGATTTCGGCTTGTCGCATCCAGCCACTGCCGGCTATCTTTCGCAGATCGTCACTCCACCTAGCTGCAGGGCGTCCTACACTACGTTTGCCAAAACGTGGTCTCCACTCAAGAACTCGCTTTCCCCAGCGGTCTGTGTGATGAGAATGATTATTTGTTCTGTGTGTAATTAATCTATAATATTATGTATGTATTTACAAAAAAAATGTATTTGAATAGTGTATCAGTTTCTAGTACTTATAACACAAGCGAATATGATTGATTTATTTTGGACTAGATGTTAAAAAAAAACTAGAGGCAAATATACTATGACCTGTGCTAAATAAAAAAAAAATGATGATTATTGTTTCAGCTCAACCATCTTTAGAATCTCAAACACCAATAGCAAGCCGAGATGAAACAGATTTCATATCACAAATACCAATATACGAACCAACAGACGTAGAGATACGGGATTCCCCGAAAAAAGTGTCATCGGCTGACAGCTTCGAATCCATAAACTCTTTAGAGAGCATAGACAGCGACCTCTATGATGAATTAAGCAAACTGGCAGTTGACAAAAGGCCTTCAATAAAAAGTAAATCAGTGTTGCCAGATTTAATAAATTTCGACGCGCCATCTACTTCGAAATTTGAAGATTACCATACTATGTTCAAGAAACCTGATTCTGATACAATTTCTTTGAATTCAAATGTGTGTTCCACAGTTTCGTTCGACGATTCCCGTAGAAGTAATTCACGAGTGTCTTTGTATAAAAGTATAGTGTCTCTTTCTAATACGGAGAGTAAGAGTAGGACGGAAGATAGTTATGTGTTTGAAGCAGGGTATATGCTGAATTTGGCTGCGAGGTCTGAGGATTTAGGGGATTATCAAAGAGCTTTTGAATGTTACAAGTCAGGGATTGAGAAACTGCTAATTGGCGTACAGGGTAAGTAAATTTTTCCCTAAATAACCATAGTGCTTATGCCTAGTGTGAGCAGCGGTAGCGCAGCGGTATTAGCCTCGGTAAGATACTTGCTTTTCACGCCGCTGGTCGTGGGTTCGATTCCCACCCAAAACAGACATTTGTGTGATGAACTTGTCTGTTTGTCTCAAGTCTAAGTGTAATTATCTATTACAAGTATATATTTACAAAAGAAAAGTGGTATATGTATAGTATATACCAGTTATCTGGTTTCCATAACACAAGCTCTGCTTGGCTTGGGACCAGATGACCGTGTGTGTTAATGTCCGAGAGAATATTATTAACTCTCATAATAACTAAATATTCCGTCGCTAACACTGGCCAAGAGCAGTTTATTGTGTGATATGATCTCAAATATCTAAAGACATTCCAGTTGCTTCACCAATCATAATATTAACTAAATTTTACTAATGAAACCATCAATTATCATTATTAAATTATAATTGCTACTTAACGATATTTTAATGTCGATGATTTCATTAGATTATGCAACGTGCAACAATACCTGGGCGATCAAGATTTGCTTGTTTTTTTTTAAAACAATCGTCAGATTTTAGATCCCGACGTTTCTAAGTCTTTTCAGACTTCATGTTCACGGGTGGACCACCACCACCGTTAAAAAGTAATTTTATTTCAATGTGTGATGTTCGCGTAAATCTAAGACAATAGTACAAAATGCATTTTAGAATAAAAATTGTTTTTATTATAATTTTGTGTTAAACTTGTAGTTGTTTCTCTACCTGCGTATTTCTTGCATCATTATTGCACTAGACTCCACTAATCCTACCGGGGTATCGTTAAGTGGGCAGGTTTAGTTATTTAAACACTGTGGGCTTAAATATTTGACTACATTTCTACCCCTGTATTCATGTATTTTAAGCTTGTTATAGCTAAAATAGGTTTATGATTCGTTTGTCTTGGTCTGTCATCTTGACATTTATACTAGTAAGAGAGAGAAAGTCCATTTTAACTACAGAGTCTTATAACTTTTTTATTAATAACGCCGTAAGTCTTTAATTATTTTACGCGATTTTCCAACAAGCGCGTGCGGCGCAAGGTCGTTGTCATTCGCAGTCACCTTAGGACTGAGTCGGTGACTCATTTTATTGACACCTATTCGGTTAATACTTTAAATTGATAAAGTAAACTTGATATCGCCTATTTATCGTTTAGTTGTGTTTGATAACTCTGTTTGATTGCACTGTGATTTGTGTTCCATTAAATATTACCTCGTTACATAAAAAATAGATTATTTATTAATACATAATTAAGTTAGTTAATAGTTAATACTTGTTTAATACACCTCATTTGATTTGATATGACAGACGATTGACGAAAGGTATATATGTCGCAGTAAGATAGATCCAGCCGTAATATAGTTATATCCCTAGGGATATAATTATATACCGTAACATAGATATACGAAAATGAAAATTTATTATTTACTATTTCACTAGGAATATAGTTATAAAACGGTCAAAGTTTAGTGATATACTTATATTACTAGATTAAGTTTAGTTAAATAGCTAATAATATACACGGCGGAGGTGAGTGGAAACGCTGGGAGAGGACGCCCTAGGAGGACATTCGCTGATCTCATCGGTGATGTCCTTCAAAAGGGACAGGTGCGTAGCACTCACAACCGCAGCATGTATGACCAGATGTTTAAACATTAGTGAGGCTAAAGAAGTATGTGTGTGTAATTGATCATTATGGATTTCTTGCATTTGAGTGGTTTTATGAAAGAGTACAAAGAAAAGGAACGCAACAAGAAGAATGTTCGAGAATATGGTATGTTTTTGAATTGATCTGGCTAATTATACTACATTGTACTATTGTACACTGTGACGCGCAGGTGAAATATTCACTTCAACCCGTTTTAGTGTCCCACTGCTGGACACGGGTCTTCTTAAGACTATCTAACGAGTTAAGAGAATTTAAACCTTAATACATATGGCCAAGTGCAGGTCCTCACATAATTAGTTCTTAGACATGCCGGTTTCCTCACGATGTTTTTGCTTCACCGATATTGAGCAGCGACAATGAAACGATTTACATAAAAAGTGCGGGCACGACCGGGTATCGATCCTGCGACCTTATATTTTGCGCCACCGCTGGTCAACATTGATTTGCTGGTGTACCTAATATTACCAAGTGACAACTCAATTTTATTGTCAGATAATTAACTAATCTTGTAAGCGATTTGGATGTTATTATGTCTGTTAGCTTGTAAGATCAAATGAATAAATAAATAATAACAAGAATATTTATATTTATCACTAGCGGACCCCGCAGACGTCGTCCAGCCCGGGAAAGCAGTGCCACCTGCCGGGTCCGAAAACAGAATACGACCTATAAGATTTCATAAAAATCGATCAAGCTGTTACGAAGGATTTTTTTAAATTTTTCTAAAAAAAGAATTAACGAAATCGGTTCAGCCGTTCTCGAGTTATGCGCTTACCAACACATTTTGCGATTCATTTTTATATTATAGATAACGGGCAATTACGCGCTCACCTTTAATTTGACTTTACGTCTCGAGACGGTCAACCCGCACGGGTATATGACAAAAAAAATGAAAATTTTGACGCAAATTTTTTTATAGACTCCTCCTCCCACTTTTTTGTTGAGAAAGAAGACATAAGTAATGGTCGCGGTTGTGTCACAGCTAGTGGCCTCTTGGTATAAATGCTCTACGAAACACCCGGGGGTTTTAATTCAAAATTCAAATTCAAATTTATTTATTATCGGATAAGACAATCCATTTGTTAGTAATATTGTACTAACTTATAGACTAAGGTTAGGTTAGGTGGGTGGTGGTTTTTAGTGGGTACCCCTTTTTTAGTCCCACCCCTGCCCTGCACCCTCACTTGGCGGGGGGATCCATAAAGGATTTCCTTCCGGGAAAAAAGCACTTAATAGACTCAGTTAGATTTCTCATCATCACAAAAAATAGAAAAAAATTGGAATTAAAAGTATCCTACTTCCTTCTCCTGGTTCTAAGCTACTAATTTTCAGCCGAATCGGTTGAGCAGTTCTTGAGTTTTAAATAGTGTAACTAACACGACTTTCTTTATGAATATATAAATATTCTGGGACATTAACACACACGGTCATCTGGTCCTAAGCTAAGCAGAGCTTGTGTTATGGAAACCAGATGACTGGTATATACTATACAGATCTTTTGTAAATATATACTTACAATAGATATTTACACCCAGACTCGACACAAATACAAATGTTCATCACACTAATGTTTGTCTCGGGTGGGAATCGAACTCACGACCTGCGGCGTGAAAAGCAAGTATCTTACCGACCACACCATCGGCCTGTCATATAGGTTACGAGTGGGTACTATAATGTTTAATTATTGTCGTAGGTGACCCTGATGCTCATCGGCGCGCGTTAATCAAGGAGAAAACGAATAAATATTTGTCATACGCTGAAGAGATATATAAAAATCATTTGTGTAATACACCACAAAGCGTAAGTATACCTGCTGTACCATAAAAGATAGAACAGAACGAGCTTATTATATCTATCTCGCTCTTCCAGCTACTTTTCCAGCTCTCGCCAGAGCGAGATAACAATAGTCCTCTCTATACTGCCTAATACCATTGTGAATGTTTAGGCGTCCGTACGAAGATCTCTCACTATACAGGGTGCTAGATATATTGGGGTCTAGTATAATGCTGGTGTTTTAAAGAACTGAACGAGCTCATTATATCTATCTATCTCGCTCTTCCAGCTCCTGCCAGAGCGAGACGACACACGTCCTCTCCACTGCCCAATACCATTGTCAATGCTTAGTCGCCCGTACCAAGATCTCTCACTATACAGGGTGCTAGATATATTGGGATCAAGTATAATGCTGGTGTTACATAGAACGGAAAGAGCTTATTACGCCATGAAGGTATGTTAAATTGACTTCTTTACACAAAGAGGAAGCTATATTTAATCTATGTTTTGTTACTGTCAAATGATTTCAAAGTGTTACCAAACTAAAAAAAAACAATTTAATAGTCTCCACAGCTGTGTCGCTAGATATGTAGTGGGTCACTGACCGCTAATTTTACGCCGCGCGCTTTCATCGATATTATTACGAATAGGTCGTCCATGATTTGTTGACTAACGTATTGTACAATTAATGGAATTTTGTTCTATTACTAATATTATTAACAATTATTGCAAGTTTTTTTTAATTAATTTTAATTACCACAGACTGGGTGTCCGTCCGAGCCTTTTTTGATAGTAGTCTTTATTAATATTTTCCATTTTACGTAACGCATTGGTGCTGTTTTTGGATTCGATGTCATATATTCCTAGCGGCCCGCCCCAGCTTCGCCCGGGTAGCTTCAGCCCACTTAACAAATTACAAAAAATGTGATGAATAAAGAACCGCTCAACCAATTTTGTGGAAACTTCACATAAACCATCCACTAAATAGTCCGTACCTATAAATTTGGTTTGAATAGGTAAGCCCGTTTTTGAGTTATAAAATTGCAACGAAAAGTGGCATTGATTATTATATAAATAGATTATTATTATTATATACTTAGCAGTAGCCAAAGATGGCAGTCTGAAAAAGGGAAGACAGAGCAAAAAGTTCTTACTTAAATAATATTATCTCTTCTCTACCGTCACCGACCGTTCTTACACTTGATGTTATACTTATTTATTAATGCTATTTTCAATGTTAATCGTTACATAATATAAAATATATACTATAGTACTGCTACTGGTACTGCTCTTGCTTAAAATAAGCTTACCCACTTTTTATTGATGTACTTTTACGCGGGTGGTTTTAGTACTTGATAAGGGAAGACACTAGCCTCCACGACACAGGGAATCCTAGTGTGGAGGCTAGTGCACTAAAACATATTATTGTATTTTGTTTTGTAATAATAAATTTATTTTTATCTTTATATTACTATAGTATTTTAATATCTGTGATATATATTCTATTATGTTATTTTTTATGTTTTCACTTATTTTCCTTTTCTTCTTTTTATTGCATGAATTCTATTTTATTTTTAACTATTTCACTGTATGATACATTGGCACTAGCTCTTCTTCGTCTCTCTTGGCTTCCTTTTATCACACGTGAAGTCATAAATAAAATCATTGGCGGAAATTAATAAATTAAAAAATACGCAAGAAAGGAGACGTTCAAAAAATGTATAGAGCCTGGGATTAAAATAATTGTAAATTTGAACAGCAATCTGAGTTACATAGGTTAATAGAGCATAATTAATTAAATTTTTTGGTGTATTTAAAATAATTTTACACCCCCCCGTTTTTTAAAAAATTGAAATTGAAAATAAGAATCCTTAATGCAATATTATGATTGTTGCAATTGGCAACCCCATGGTCAAATGACAATTGAGCAACCAAAAAAAAGGAAAATTATTTCGACGCTGTCAATCAAACTGATCAATGACAATGACATCATGACGTTTCCCGTAATTATATTTTTTTCCACGCGTTTTGTTATTACACTAATAAGATAACAAATATTTTTCGTCATAATTACATTAAGCTGCAGCTAGAATAATATTACAAGAGAAAAGTACTGTAACAGAATGCAATTTGTTGACGTGATTGCAATATTTATACTGCTTAGGAAACGGATAATTAAAAGGTAATGTGCGTTTTGTTTTTCTATTCCTTTTTTTTGATTTTTACAAAAATGGTTGCTTCTAAAATTCGTGTTTAGTTAAATTATAACAGCTTATTGAATAAGCTTTCCAATGAGGTATATCACATTGGTGTTCAAAATTCTAGCCCACTTTTGACCTCTCCTTTATATCTTTATGGTATCATAATATTTGTGATATGAGTAATACTGTGTCAGTAGGTTACTTTATCTAATACTGGTTTGATATGGCTGAGAAATATAAATATTGAGTCATACAATTTATACAAAGTTGCGTTAGGTTAGCAATTTACTAACAAAACATTAGAACAGATGTTTAATTAACTTCTTTTCTATAAACATCGTATGGACTTTATAAAATACCTACTCGATACTCAAAAAAATCTTTTTTACCCAACTGTTAAGGAAAAGTTATGTATTTTGCGCGCTTTTGAAATGAAAATTCTTTATGTTTTGGAGAGAGACCACATAAAATAGAGAGTTTTAACTACCAATAAAACTTACCTATTATTTTTCCTGAGATATCCGGAATCCATAGTGAGATTAGCCTTCCGTTTTTCTTGTGTTCGTCGAGTCAAGCGAGCTCCTCTCTAACGCTAGTGGCGCCCTCGTGCGATAGTTACCGGTCACGTGATTACCTGTTACCTCAAGGAGCGCGCCACATTATTTCGTCATTATACGGCGTAAGTACCGGGTAGGAATTACCTGGATTCCGGATATCTCAGGAAAAATAATAGGTAAGTTTTATTGGTAGTTAAAACTCTCTATTATTTGTTCCGTCATCGATATCCGGAATCCATAGTGAGATATGTTTGATTTCTCTCGGTACAATTGTTTTATTGATGCTATAATGTGTAGAAGTAAGTTGAAAAAGAAAAGTAAATACCTACAAAATTTTTACAGCGAATATTTAGGTAATTAAAATAATACATTTCTTCTTTTTCTAGTTATGACAAGGTTATAGAAAATTGAAATCATAACGATAGTAAAATAATTTGATCAATTTCAAAATACAATCGATAATTTAATGAAAGAATCACCGCACATACCGACCTCGAAGATGCTTCAAGTCCTGCTTCGCGTAATACAAACTTTATCCCGCCTTCAATATTCTAGTGGCTAGTTTGCATGGTCCTTACAGTAATGAAGTAATGATTCTTGCCATTTGCCTAGATTGCGACGCAGCAGAACCCTTCTGTTTTTATTTTAACAAATATAATTTAATTTCTTACCGGATGTCGGGTTACTATTATACTCAGCTGGATCTACTGTTAAAACAGCAAAAAATTTACTAGTCTAGTTCTTAGGAATGAGAACTCGTACATCTGTTGACCCGATGCTACCAAAAGTAAAACTGCTACTTGTTTAAGATGCTCATCATCATTTTCAAATGTAAATTTGAAGTCAACTGAATGGTAACAGGTCCATACATAGGTTTAAGATTATCTGCAACTGATAAATAATAATAAGGACTTCTGCGCTTACCAGTTCCATAAGTATTTACCATACCTATTAATCTTCCCAACTTGAATCAATTCGATCTCTAATTCTCCTAATTCCGTGTCTGTGTAGTAGTCGGCTTAGAACTGAGAACTTGCTACGGGCCCACATATCCTTTTGATGTTAGTATACTCGCCTATAGGCTCATTACCATCGAGGGGCTATTGGAATATACTGTCCGTGAGTATCGTTGAAATGTGACAGCACTTGCGTTTACAAGGTTGTGTGGGGGGAAGAATCAACCCAGATTGTATTTCCACGAACGGAAACAAGTGATCTTCCGGTAATCAGCAGACACATACCTTGGAAACCCAGAACTAGTCTTGGAGTTCAACAAACACCCCACCGCTCGAGTATATTGTTGCAGTTGCTAGAGGTGCCCATTTTGGGTTTACCTTATTGCAATAATATGCATCAACGTCTGTGTTGTAGTAGCCTGAAAGAAGCTTCAATGTCGAACTCACGTTAAGATGATCCAACAGAGCTAAATGTTGTCGCGTCGCTTCTAGGATCTGGTGTCACATTAGAATCTGGTCCCGTCCTCCTTCTTAACGTAGGGTATTGTGGTGCGGTAGTCCCCATGCATAAGAAGTGTGTTCCTATTCCTTCACAGGCGATGCTTGTGAGTGATTCCTGTGTGAATGGTTTACAATGACATGACAGGCTTATTGGGCTTTTATCCACTAACCTGATTTTGGTGACAGTCCCAGATGCATTGAAAATCCAACTTGCATTGAATGGATCTGTTGTAAGCAAGTCTGTGTGGTATCGGCTCCGGGAGAAACGGTGACGTACCGGATGCCGCTGCTTCCCATCAACTCATCTTGATAAGTATTTGCTTCGGAATGACGAGTCGCTGATGAAGAGGCAAAACTGATTCACCCCATTAGGAGCTCGGCCTGTCTGAGGGATCAGTTGCCTGGCAACAAGTATTTGCTTCGGAATTACGAGCCGTCCATGAAGAGGCAAAACTGAGTCACCCCATTAGGAGCTCGGCCTGTCTGAGGGATCAGTTGCCTTGCAACATCTGTTCATGTAGTGCCCTGCGTTTGCGTTAGGCATTGTGGTTCCGACAGGGACCTGATGTTGGCTTGCGTGTGTCCCAGGTAACTCCTAGAAATTCCAGTCGTTACGTCGGAACCAGAACAGATTTGCGGAAGTTGAAGATCATCTTCCCGATGATAAAGGCTCTGCGGCTGACCGAAAAGCAAAACTGAGTCTACCCATTAGGAGCTGGGCCTGTCTGGGGACTGGTTGCCTTGCGACATCTGTTCTTGTATGCCCAGCGTAGGTAGCGATTGGCATTGCGGTTCCAAGAGACACCTTCGTTACGTCGGAACCAGAACAGATTTGCTGAAGGTGATGTTCCATCTCAAGCGTCGCGTCAGAGAAATCACATGCAGATAGCCACCTGTTCCTGCAGAATTGAAAAGAACTGGTATGTCAGCTTAAGTCAATGAGGTATACTGCGAAACAGATATAGAGTATTCTCAGGTAAGACTAGTGGTCCAATTGGTGACTGTCACAAAAATCTCTGGAGCTGAGGGCTTAATAACTTAAAAGAAGACAGATCATTTGGTAAAGACAAGACGATGTACCTTACCCTAAGAAGTCTGTGATACTGAGATTGTATCGGCAGGTGAAGAAATGATACGCCTGCCTCAATATAGTTTCCAAAGGGAAGCCTGGTTTGCTATGAAAATGGTTGAACTATTTCGGTATTTGTGTCCACTTTCTAGTGAAAAACTATACAAGGCTGTGTTATTAGTTGAGTATTACGGTTTACGGTTACATTATGAATGATAAGTGTACACCGTTTAAAAGTTTGCAGATTACGTTAGAAGGACTCAAAAGGTGCCATAAATAAAAGTGCTGATAGATATCTGCTGTAGAATTATCTCAATTCACGTTCGTCACTGTTTTTCTCTTGTTAAAGGATAGAAGATACAAGATACTGAATATAGTGATAATATTCCAGACCACCAACACCTACAGTCATCCGATCTCAAGCCAAGGAGAGCTCCTGTCATGAGAATAAGATAACTGATAGGTACTCTTACACTATACATTCACTACCTTTCTTTTGCAAATAGGTATTTACACCCTGACTCAAGACAAACTGTTATGTTGATTATTTATGCACACCAATTTCCGTGTCGGGTGGGAATCGAACCCACAACCCGCGGCGCGTTTCGGTGTGAGAAGCAAGTATCTTAACGAGCACACTATTCTGGTCTGTCAATATGATTAACTTACTCTTGGTTGCCTCCAAAATGAAAAGCCTTACCCTTTAGCTGCTTTGATGCTAAAGCTGTCTTCCTGTTGAAAGGTAGCAGCGGCAAAAATCGCGCTCATATTTTGGTGGCTTGTTGCTGGCTTTATTCAAAGTCGATGTTATAATAGTTTTCGGCTAATAGGTTAAGACTGTACTCCTGTAAACACTTATTTCGCGCTCGCGTTTGAATATTGAGGCTCATTTTTCCAAACTGGAGGTAATAATAGGTTTTACTTCCCCCGTTTTTCAGTAAGATATTGCAAGGTTAAACAAATTAATATTCTAAACTGAGCGTTATTTGATTTAAGCTTGAACGTGCAAATTCTTTGATATTTATAAATAAACGAATTGTTATAACCCACACTTCGATCATAGGTTATTTGTAATAAATGAGTAGGTACTAACTTCAAAAAATGGACTGCACGGAACTGACAAATCAAAAGTATTGACTTTTAAGTAAATTGAAGCAATACCGCTAGTCACTTAACTCATAGTTATACCATTCAAAACGTTAGATAAGTTCAATGTATCTTAGCATGTCCAATTGATGCTACCTACTGTAACGATTTATTCATTTTTAAAGAATACCTACATAAGTTTGTGCATCATATACTTTTCGATTTGTATACGAGGGTAAAAGTAAAAATAGTACATGATGACAGAAAATAATTCTTTTAAAAGTGTTAACGGTTGTAGGTACTTTCATAATAATAGCTTGTTGAGAACATACTAAAATATTCTACAAGACATGGCGTACAAAAGTATTTTTCTTTTTAGCCACCGTTAATAAAATAGAAAGTCAGCTTTCGATTTAAAAATTCCTTAAATACGCATTTATATATAGAATTCGTTATTTGTAGGATAAAATATATTTTATATTTTGGTAATCTGAGACGCTTAATTAAGATTTCGCGTTACTTGAACTTGGTAATTGTCAAATTAATTCGAAACGCGGGCAAATATGCAACTGTGTTTAAAGTTACGTAATAAGTCACATTAGTTGCACGTTATTACTAGATAGTGTTAAAGATACAAGATTTATTCAATTTAACTCACTCACCTTACGTGCCCCTATTCTTTTTGGGGGTTAGAAAATCCAAACCTGATTTAATTTGCCCAATTTCACATTACGCCTCCGCTGCAACACTCCTTCCCGCGCAAACATTTTTCCGCACCGTTACACTTCATCGCGAAAGAGAGGATATTTTTACAGCACTTAAATAGTATATTAATTTCTAACACTAATTTTTAAGTTGCTCACACACGTCTGAACACTAAGAAAAACGACGCTATAATGACGAAATAATGTGGCGCGCTCCTTGAGGTAACAGGTAATCACGTGACCGGTAACTATCGCACGAGGGCGCCACTAGCGTTAGAGAGGAGCTCGCTTGACTCGACGAACACAAGAAAAACGGAAGGCTAATCTCACTATGGATTCCGGATATCGATGACGGAACAAATAATAGTCCAATTTCTTTTCCTACCGTGCAGTGAATGATGTGGCAACTACAGAACGCTGCTATAAACTCAGTAGACTTTTATCTCTTTTTTAACTAAAGTACTTCTACTGAAGTTGTCGCGCATAGAGCTCGTTTACAGTAACTGGGGTAACTTTTGGTGCTAAATTATTGGTACTAAAAACACTGAGATTAAATAGAAAATTTATACAACACTATTTATTTAACACTGATAAAATAACACTTAGAATTAACACTGGTAAATAGAAATAGTAAAAATGGTTCTTAAAATGGTATTTTTTAATGATTATAAAATAGTTATAAAAATGGTTGTAAAATGGTTATAAAAATTGTTAATTAAAATGGTTCTAAAATGGTTATCGAACTCGGTCGCTGGTTGAACGCGAACTGATTTGAAAATCACTAAATTGTATAAAATTGATTTAGTTTTAGTATGCATGCGATGCACAAATAAAAGATGCTGAGCCGAACACGGTTGCGCAGCTCCGAACAGACGTACTATCTCCAACTCATACTGATATGACTCCTATGTTGTCTTGTATCATCCAAACTGCTGTATAGATAACAGAATCATTAAATTCCTCTTTTGTTAAACAAATCTTTATAACATACTTGGGAGGTATCTCCACCATACAAAATTCACAGTAAGACATTGACTTGTATACGCCGACCGTTTAACTTGCGTATCGCCATCTGAGGTACACAAAGTTATAAAACATTAATTAAATCTATTAAAGAATTATTTAACCACAGTAAAAGTAATGTAAAACTATTCGTCGCTAATATCCATATCACTTGAATCATCATCACTGTCTATGCAGCTTGAGAAAGCAGAATCTTGACGATAGGCGATACGTGAGTTAAACGGTCTGCCTATAGTTAAAATCGTAAATATTTAGTTCTATATAAGCGTCGACGTCAGTATTGAAATACATAGGTTTTCATAAAATTGTAAAATAACCTGGATGACATTTACATAATAATCATAACTAATAATATTACTTTTCTTTTCAGGTTATCCAAAAAATACCCAACAACCTTACAGAATTTGACACATACTTCCTTCAAAGAACCAATGAAACACGCCAGCCTGTTCTACCAACAGTTATTCCTTATATGGTCTCTTTACAAGCATACATAGAAACAAACAATCTAATATTTCTTATCCTCTCTTACACTCCAGGTATCAGACTGTTTGATTATATAAAAAACTATTCAAAATCTCTACCTACAACCCCAGCGAGAGAAGTGAACTTAGAAAACGTTTTTACAGAACCAAAAAACAAAAATATCGAACAATTAGCTAAAAGTGATGAAAATAATAAAACTTTATCCAAAGATGATGAAGATTGTAATAATAGATTCAAAAGTGATGAATATAGTAGCAGTTTAGTTAAAAGTGATCAAGTATTAATGAATAGTGATGAAATTAGTAATAATAATGTGAATAATGAGTTGTCAGTGGATCAATTGGTGATGAATTCACAGAAATTGTTGTTGAATGTTGATAGAGTTTTAAGTGATGTTTCCGTTGATAAAATTGATGAAATAAGTGATAAGTGCAAAGACAATACTAAAATTGATAATCTGGATTCACCAGTACGTAGTAAGGTAAGTCGTCTTATTAGTCTTTCATTTATTTGCCTTGCCTTATTCCCATTTCTCCTGCGTTCGGCCCAATATGCCAATAGCTTTACAAGATTCTTAAAATGGTTTTAAATTATGATATTGCCACAAAACAACAAGCTCTTGACAACACCAGAGAGTAGGTACAGCAAAATGGATACGACACAAACATCCCTACTAATATTATAAATGCGAAAGTAACTCTGTCTGTCTGTATGTTACACTTTCCCGCTTAAACTACTGAACCGATTTGGATGAAATTGGGTATGGAGGTAGTTTGAGACCCGAGAAAGGACATATGATAGTTTTTATCCGACTGCGCAAAAAGAAGGTAATGTTTTGGCGCGATAACCGACATACACGCGGGCGAAGCCGCTGTCGGAAAGCTAGTCTTAAATAAGTTGACATATCTACTTCTCAATGCATCAGCTGCATTTTAAACTGTCATCGCGTCCATCTTTAAAGTCAGCCGTCACTCGAAAATGTCAATGTGAACGAACGAATGAACACCGAGCACGGGTGAGGCGGCCATCTTAAAAGGTTGACACTTTGTGTTGGACGGTTGCATCGTCGGGAAGGCGCATGCAACCACGTGCCCGGTGAACGTTGTAACGCTTTGATCCAATGTAATCTTAGCGATCTGTAACTACCTGGTTGAATTATTGATTGTGCTATCGAGAGATCGGGGTGAAGTGATATTTGCCGTAGTTATTTTTTTGGTATACCGTCTTCTTACCCGATAATACACTACTACCTAAAGGTGTCTGATAATTCTGATCTTTAGTCGAAATCCTTCAAATATTTGTTTATACACTCCCGACAGCATCAGGGAGCCCACTGGCATAGTACCTAATTATTGATAATACGAGAAGGACAATATTAAGAGAGAAAAGTTTCAAAACACCACGGATGAGAGGATTGTGTTGTGTATATTTTGTTAAAAAAAGATCGTTGTGTTTTAACTGGCCTGTTGTTGTAGTGCTTAGTGACAGACTAAGCTAAGCCGTAGGTTGTTGGTTCAATTCCCACACAGGACAAATTTTTGTGATAAGCTTGATTGGTTATTGTGTCTGGGTGTATCTATATATGTATTTACGAAAAAAATGTATTTAATAAGTATGTCAGTTCCTAGTACCCATATTAACACAACAAGGATTCAGGACTAGAAGGCGCTGTGTGTATCTGTGAAAATATTTTAAATATTATGTTGCAGGCGTCACCCCGTGGGAGGGAATTGTTACCACCTTCAGCGGTGTGCAAGTGGGGAGCTGAGTTACTTACTGCTATAGAGAGCTTACACAACTGTGGAGTGATATGCAGGTATACCTACCTAAAAATTAGAAGGTTTACTCTTGATACTCGATCCTATTTGAAATTTAGAATTGGGTTCGAGAAATTGTTGATTGCTGCAGTCGGCTACGAAAGTTGATTAACAGGTTCTATATTACGAAACTTTAACACAAGGATTCTATAAATAAGTGTCATGTAGGTAACTGTGAATGTCAAGGCATACCTTCTGGTCCTATTCTTATTGCCCTTATGTCACGAGCATGGGCGCTTTTATTTGACACACTGATACCTTGACATGTTTCTGACCGTACAGTTTGAATACAAGCTTGGATAGAGCGGAGTACCCTACTGCAAGCATTAATTGCTTAAAAGGGTGCTCCAATCACTAATGCCAATGTACAAACGTTTTTGTACATTGGCATTAGTGATTAAAGCAGCTACTAATAAAAAAATTTTGAGTTTTTGATTTTGAAAAAAATATTTCTTTTTAATCTGACTTGCTTCAACCCTTTTTAGTGTTCCACTACTGGGCACGGGTCTTCTATGAGCTATATTACGACTTGAGGGAGTTAAAGCCTTAATTTACACACGCTGGCCAAGTACGGGTTGGTGGATGTCACATGCCCTCGAAAATCATTACGGTACGAGCCTCGCCTCGCGGGTTCGATTCCCAGTTCCCAGTCGTGCCAACACATTTTTGCGTGAATTATTTCATTGCCGCTGCTCAATATCGGCAAAGAAAACATCGTGAGGAAACCGGCATGTCTAAGAACTAATCATTCGAGGACAGGTGACATCCACCAACCTGCACTTGGCTAGCGTGTGTGGATTAAGGACCCGTGTCCAGCAGTGGGATACTCAAAGGGTTGACGAGAATGGGCTTGCGCTTGACTACAACTTGCGTGATGCTAAGCAATGATGTAAGATGGAACGCGCCTGTCCAATATACCGATTCACTCGTGATTATCAGTGATTTTCGGTGAGAAGGTGGCAGTGGAATAAAGCTCTTTAAATGGTGTCACAAGACATCGCACCGGAACACGGCAAAGCCGCTTGGCGGTGCGGCTTTGCCTGGTGGGTGGTCACTAACCACGGCCGAAGCCTACCACCAGTTATTACCAGTTTATTAATATGTATTTACAAAAATAATTAAATTAATTTAAATAAAGCCGAGTACTCACTAGCGAGCTGTAACTGCTACGAGCGGTACGCGTGCGGTTTGCAGCGAGCCGATGTTTACAACGTACTCATCTCTGATCGCGTAACGTTGCACGTAACTGCAACCGTTACTAAAGACATAGTGTGCACGTGGTTGAGCGACTCGCAGGGAGCCGACGATTGTCGGTTTTTGCCGCGAATCAAAGGGCGCTCGCAGTGCGCTCGTGGACGTTCGTTACTCCCCGTACTCACTAGAACCTCGTTAATCGTTATTGTATCTGTTTGGTTAAAGTTACAGCTCGCAAAATGAGTACGATCGGTGAAAGCGTTCCGGCGACGTCGTGAGCCGTAATTGTAAAACGTGTACACACTAGAACCTCGTTACTGTATCAGGCTTGTTACAGTTACGGTTCCCTAGTGAGTACCCGGCTTAACAATACCCAGTATCCATAACACAAGCAAATATAATTGCTTATTTTGGGACTAGATGGCGTTGTGTGTATGTGTGAAAATTATTATTGTTATATAATTGTTTTATATTTCAGAGACCTGAACCCTTCAAATATTTTACTGGGCAACAATGGACAGATAATTTTGACATACTTCATACATTACCCCGGCACAGATGTAAGACTGTCGAAGTTGCATCCATACAACTTGTATGTAGCACCGGAGTTATATGTAAATGTATGGGAGGTGGAGACGGAGAGGGTCTGTGATTATTGGAGTTTTGGTGCTGTTATGTATGAATTGTTGTGTGGCGTGGTGAGTATGGACCCACTGTTGGGCACTTTTGTTTTTTTTTTCGACAGGCCGGTGGCGTGGTCGGTAAGATACTTGCTTTTCACGCCGCAGGTCGTGGGTTCGATTCCCACCCGAGACAAACATTTGTTAAATATGTCTGTTTGTCTAGTGTCTGGGTGTAATTATCTATATTTAAGTAAATATTTACAAAAGAAAAGTATTATATGTAGTATATTACCAGTTATTTGGTTTCCATAAAACAAGCTCTGCTTAGCTTGGGACCAGATGACAGTGTGTGTTAATGTCCCAGAATATTTATACCAGAATTTTATACATATAATACTTTTCTTTTGTAAATATATACTTATAATAGATATTTACATCCAGACTCGACACAAACACAAATGTTCATCACTAATGTTTGTCTCGGGTGGGAATCGAACCCACGACCTGCGGCGTGAAAAGCAAGTATCTTACCGACCACGCCACCGGCCCGTCCGAAACACGGATATAAACACACGTTTTAACATATAAACACACGTTTTAACATATAAACACACGTTTTAACATAGAACACCCGTTTTTTTCGTCCGAATGTAATAAAATATGTTCGATCCAAATATTCGACTCCAAATTTCCAATCTCACTGAAACGACAATAAGATATACGCATTTTTATTTACATCTAGATGTGATTATTATATCGCACAAATATTTTTGCCAACCGTACGGAAAAATGTGAAGTTGTTGCGCATTCCGGTCCAAGATGGCGGATTTCCAGTCCTATTCTTATTTGAAACTCATAGTATATACTAGCTTTCCGATCGCGGCTCTGCACGCGCGTATGTCGGTTATTGCGCTAAACTATTGACCTCTTTTTGCGCAGTTGGATAAAAACTATCCTAAGTACTTCCCTGGGTCGAAGCGAAATCTCGAATGACGTCGCTTAATAAGTTTTATACCTCTGTATGACGTTAATAAAATAAATAAAATAAAATAAATATCCTGGGACATTAACACACACGGTCATCTGGTCCCTAGCTAAGTAGAGCTTGTGTTATGGAAACCAGATAACTGGTATATACTATACATATAATACTTTTTTTTTGTAAATATATACTTATAATAGATATTTACACCCAGACTCGACACAAACAAATGTTCATCACAAATGTTTGTCTCGGGTGGGAATCGAACCCATGACCTGCGGCGTGAAAAGCAAGTATTTATTTATTATTTCTCTTCTTATCTTATTTTTTTTTATTCTTGAATAGGCTGGCACTTGACTACAACTCACTTGATGTTAAGCAATGATGTAGTCTTCGATGGGACACGCCACCCCAATGTAGCGATTCACTCGTGATTACGAATGTCCTTCGGTGAGAAGGTGGCTGTGAAACGAGGCTCCTTAAGGTTGAAACCATAAAGGAGCAACAATTTCGACCCACCCTCTGCATGGTGTCACTAGACATCGCACCGGAACACGGCAAGGCTGCTTGGCGGTGCGGCTTTGTCTGGTGGGTGGTCACTAACCACGACCGGAGCCACCACCAGTTAAATATTGTTTCATTTCAATAATAAAACAAAAAATATGTGTCTTACATTTTTTTTATAATCTGTAACTGACGGACTATTTAAAATACGATTTTTTTATATTGTCCAAGCGCGTTATAGCGATTTATATAACTATTTTTTTTTATAATTACACAATCTTATTCCCCCATCCCCGTTCTTCCATCGGACAAGTAGAGGTACGGCTATGCGCCACCGTTATATGATGGAAATTCCACGGGCACTCACAAAACGCTTTGCTCCGACTTTCATTGTGCGAACTGCCAAATTGTGGAATTCGCTGCCGGCATCTATGTTTCCCGATAGCTATAATCTAGCGGTCTTCAAGTCAAGAGTGCATCGGTATTTGCTGGGTAAGCGCGTTCCATCGTAGACTGCTGTGAAGCAATGATGCTTCACATCAGGCAAGTTGTGGTCAAGCGCAAGCCTATTTTAGAATTAAAAAAAAATGATACAGTCCAAATTACTTGGTTATTAGTTAAAAATAAACTGTCACACGGTATGCACGTAGTTTTGTTACAACATAATTTGAACAAACAATACTCGACCTTATCGCCCTGTGTCCTAATTCACGTAATTTCTTGACGCGCCGATCAAGTTGCGGTGCAGTTGCAATTAAGTTTACGTCTTAATGTAAAATGGTATTCTTGTAATTGTTTAGCTGTCATATCTAGTCTAAAGAGCTCGCGTGATGCGAACTTGACGCGACCTTATCTGACAGCGGTTGTCAAAATTGCGAGAGTACGAAAAGGGCTGTTTTGATCGCAACTTAACTGCAACTGCATTGCAACTGAACTTATTTAATTACGTGAATTGGCCTACTCTAAACATAGTCTGCGAAAAGTAATAATAATAATAATATAGTGGGACATTATCACACACAGTCATCTGATCCCAAACTAAGCACAGCTTGTACTATGGCAACCAGATAACTGGTAATATACTATATAAAATACTTTTCTTTTGTAAATACATACTTAAACATAGATAATTACACCCAGACACAAGACAAACAGACATATTTAAACAAATGTTAGTCTCGGGTGGGAATCGAACCCACGACCTGTGGCGTGAAAAGCAAGTATGTTACCGACCACGCCACCGGCCCGTCGAAGCGGGTGATATTAACCTCTGCTTACACTTACGGGTAATACTTGCGTGATGCCATGTTCTGTATTGTTTGTTTCAGCCTCTATCACACTACCACAGAAGTATATTCACGACACACACAATATTGCAGATGCCTGATGGACTGTCGTTAGAAGTACAATCACTGCTTACACAGGTAATAATTTTTTTTATCCTTGTTGCCAGATGTTAAGCAATGATGTTAGTCTACGATCGGACGCGCCTGGCCTCTATTCATTCGTAGGTTACGAATGAATTTTCGTGAGAATTACTACGATGTCTACGATGGGACGCGCCTGTCCTCCATTCATTCGTGGGTTACGAATGAATTTCGTTGAGAAGGTGGCAGTGGAATGATGCTCCATATAGAAACATTTGTCGTTCTTTTCAATTAATTAATTAAGTATTGTATCATAAATTGACAATATATTATTCTATCATTTGTTAATGTCTAATAAAAAAAAAATTAACCAGTACATTCTATCATCACAATAAAATTGATATTATTAAAAACTGTATACCATGTCAGTTACTCAAAAGCTATTTATTTTTTTATTCTGCGATAAGCTGGCGCTTGACTACAACTTGCCTGATGTTAAGCAATGATTTTTCTACGATGGAACGCGCCAGCCTAGTATACCGTTTCACTCGTGATTACAAATGATTATCGGTGAGAAGGTAGCAGTGGAATGAGCCTCCAAGGAAACCTTAAAGGAGCAACAATTCCGACCCACCACTCTCTGCATGGTGTCACCAGACATCGCACCGGAACACGGCAAGGCCGCTTGGCGGTGTTGCTTTGTCTGGTGGTGGATTGCCACCTGATTTGCACCACCCGGGGACCACGTGTGGGGATTCAATTAAAGGTGTACACCCACGGACGAAGGTGACTCAGCCCCCAGTTTTATAAGAATTGTCAAATTATGTCAAAATTTATAGTTGAAAAAATCATTAATTGTTGACCTCTGACTACCTGGTTTGCTGACGGTCTGAACTGACATTACAAGTAAAGCCGCCATTTTGGAATAGTTTCTATATTGACGCGGTTTGTGACTAAAATTATATTACAGTCCATCTAATCTAAGAGGTACCGTTTGACGTTTCACTGTTTTCTATTAAATTAGCTTAATAGAGGCGTAAATCACACTATTTTTATTAGCTTTCCTGTAAAATAATTGAATTATGAAGCTATTTTTATTTTAACATAACATAAACAATTTTCATACAAAAAATAAAATTATAAATGTACTACGTTTAGAACTGTCAAACGGTACTTCTTAGATTTGATGGACTGCAAATTGTCTTTACTTTGTAGCTAGTAGAATCATATCTGTAATTTCACAATGTTAGACATCGGCCCATTAGCTCAGTTGGTTAGAGCGTCGTGCTAATAACGCGAAGGTCGCGGGTTCGATCCCCTCATGGGCCACGAATTCTTTTTGTGACTTTTTTATTGTAAATTATATTTTTTTATTATTTTTAATTTTTATACACTACTACTAGTTCTTACCCGGGGTTTTTCTTGTGTTTAAATTAAACATTCATTTTGATGGGTATCATTTATGTTTGCTGTTTAGCCTTGTTTAACTATCCCAGTATTTATGAACGGTGTAGGTAGTAGGTACCCGAATTTAAATATTTCTAGTACTTACATTTTGAACGAAAATAATTCTTAAATGTACGTTTAAATTAAATTTTAATTTTATTGGAACCACATTCCACTGCCACTACCAAAATCATTCGTAATCAGGAATGAATCGGTATATTGGACAGGCGCGTCCCATCACAGACTACATCATTGCTTAACATCAGGCAAGTTGTTGTAGCGCATGCCTTTTTCAAAATAAAAATAAAAATTATTTATAATTTTTTTTTTCAGCTTCTAACATTCGACCCTCTAGAACGTCTAGGTGCTGGTAAAGATGGTATTGACGAAATCAAACGGCACCCATACTTCAAACATATTGACTGGCAATATATTTATGATAGTTGGACAGTGCCCGACTGATATTATCTACTTACTGATGTTGTACAACTCCCTTTACAATCCAAACCGAAATTTTCCGGATTAAAATGCATTTAGAGACATTTTGATAAAAATATCACATATAGTTAGTGAGTAAATCCTTTAATACGGAAAAATTGTATTTCATCTACAATTCAGTCCGAAATGTTCTGGATTAAAATACTTTTAGAGACATTTTGATAAAATTTCGACTCTCTTCCATTATTTCGAATCGATAGCTAGTGAATAATCGGCCTTAAATCTTGAAAAGTCCGTTTGCATCTACTATTTAGTCCGAAATTTTCTGAATTAAAAATTCTTTTTACGGACATTATGATAAAATCTTGCCTCCTTCTTCATTATTTATGGTTTTTGGTGAACCTTAGACCTAGTGACTTGGTGTTGGTCAGCTTTAAACCCGGTAAAGATTTTTAAACAAAAGTTATTAAAAAATAAAAATAATTTAATTAACTAGTATTTAAAAAAATACTTTATTCAAAATTCGACTTGGATCAGTTAGGACAAGTTTTGATAATATTGTCGTTGTTGCTTTATTTCCCAACTACTACTCGCAAAAAGCGAAGCGACAAGTTGATATAGGCCGACCGTTTAACTCGCGTATCGCCATCTGAGGTACAAAGTCATAAATCATTAATTAAATCTCTTAAAGAACTATTTAACCACAGATAAAAGTAATGTAAGACTATTCGTCACTAATATCCATATCGCTTGAATCATCATCACTGTCTGTGCAGCTTGAGGAGTCAGAATCTTGGCGATAGGCGATACGCGAGTTAAACGGTCGGCCTATATAAGGATTTCTTTTCCGTAAAACAATATTTTTATACTTATCTGACTGCGCATTTGCTATCGTGAAATATTACACCAGACCCAGACACCAAGGCTCTTGTTGCTCTCTCAAAATTTCTCAATTATAACATTCCCTATTTGCCTATGTATTTTAAGTGTAAAAGAGAAATTTTATTATATTTAGATAATTAAGCGTATTCTATGTTGTATTAACAAATTCAACCAAATTATAATATATTTACATTTAATTTAAGCACTATTGTAACTCGAGTGACATTTCACTCAAATCATTCGAGTGATTTTCGAACCATCAAATTCATATTTGACTGAACAAAATTGTTTGGTTGTACTCAAGTTACCGATTTGACTCGTTGCCCTAAATACTTTAGATGCAAAATGTCAAAAACTGGCATTTGCATCTTGCTTAAAAACTTGAGTACAATTCGTATGACTCGAAAACTTGAGTACGATTCGAATGACTTGTTAAAGTTACTCAAGTCAAAATATTAAGTTATGTAATTTATTTTGTGATTGACTTATTTGTATTATATAGTGTCATATTATATTAACCTGTTAACCGCCCGTGTTGCATATATGCGACAAAAACATGCATGTTTTTTGTTTCATATTTATCTATTGCAATGCAACTAACTTATTTATTGTAGATTTATAATATTGATTCGTAAAATTTTTGGGTCAAGCGCAACAAGTACGGTTTATGATTTTTGACGGAGCGGTTAAAAGGCTAAACGTTGTTTGGTGTGAATCTAGTCGGTAAAAAAATCCTAAAATTGTGACTTAAAGTATTATAAAATATATTTACTTATTTTACTTGTTAACCTAGTATAGTACAAAGTATTTTGTATTTGAATTAAGGCACTTTCGCACGTGTAGATGTACACATATAAGAGGTTTTTGGCTGCATTTTTCATTTTCATTTTAATAAGCCGCCGCACGATTAAATCTATTAGAGTCATTACGCACTGTTGGCCGGATAGCGAAAGCTTGTACTCTCGGTAACCAAAACAGAATAATCATATCCTGGGACATTAACACAATGTCCATAAAACTAAGCAGAACTTATTTTTTCAATTATTCAATTGTACTGACAAGCTAATAGATATTACAACATCCAGCTTGTATTACAGAAACCAGAAAACTGATATACTTGTATGTTAACTGTGTAAATCTCTGTTTAATTAAGTTATGAAAAGTCACAGTCTCCGTTGACCATGTCCCCAACGAACAGTCAACTGTGCGTATTGGACATAACATGTTGTTATAATTATAATTATTTGTAATAGTACTATTAGAATTGGCAAGCATGAAAGAATACTTAAAATCAAAATGGCGGCTGTTATGTCTAGCTCTAAACAAATATCGTTAAACCTCTTTCAGTATGAACTATTCTATCTAATTTCTTCATAATTATAGAGGAGATTTATATAACTATATTATGTAACAATAGGTATTACAAATATGTTAAAGTAGATATTTTTAATAAACGAATGAGGCGATCATATTATTTCTAATACACGAATGTACTTCGTTACTTCATTTTTATTAAAATCACTTGCTTAATAGCATCTAGTGTAAAAAAATTGCATGAAATCACTTCCAAATCCAAGAAACAAAAAACTTGAGACGTGTCAAGGGACGCCCGGATGGAACGAAGTTCCTTTCGATTAATTAGTGAAGGAATTGTAATATTTTTTTTTAAGTTATTATAATATTTTTTTTATTATTATTTTTTTCTATCTCTAGAGAGAGAGAGAGACAGACAGACAGAGAAACATGCGCACGCCGCACAGCTCACATAGCTGACTATAGCAAAAAGTGTCGTGAGTTCGTGACAACTTTTCGTAAGAATTTTTTCCGTCTAGCCCCCTTTCACAACGCGCGATAAGGAACTTCGTTCCAAATCGAAAATTAAATATTTGCCTATTTGTCAAGACATGCAGAAAAAAATTGTCAAAATGGAGTCATGAAGTTTGAAAATTAAGCCATCTATATAATTGTTATTTTTTATGACAGGAATTTAGGACAGCAACAGTGATCCAATAATCACTGTTGCTGGCACAATTAAAAAAAAAAACTTACTTAACCCGTTTGTTTATTATTCGGCGATTACTGTGAAAATAAAATCGTTTTGGATGATCTTGATCTAAATACTTGGTTATAGTTACAGTAAAAAAAAAAATACTTATATTCAGTTAATTCGGCCGTATTCGGTCAAACTAGATTTCGGTGTGTATTCGATCACCAAACAAGTGTAAAGGAGCCTTTATAGTATTGGTACTTATTGTAATGTCTGATTATACAGACTATGTGTAGAATACATAAATATACAAGTACACTTTATACCATTTTTATTGTTTTATTTGATTCTTTTCTAGTTGGCATTGTGAAGAGATTTATCGCAGTACAGTCGACGCCAAAAGATGATGGTAAAATCAGAAGTTAAATATTCTGAATGAATTTATGGTATAAGGTGTTGATTGTTAATAAAAGATCCGAAACAAAGCCTTTTTAACTAGCCTATTATTACGTTATCTGTTCCTATACTTTTTCACTATTGTCAAAGGGCCTCCCATAATGTTTTCAATCTTCTGTCGCCAGCGAACATTCGCCACTATATCGATAGCGTCCAGATCTTTCGGCCTTAGGCTGTCCGCCCACGACCGATGTTGTGACCGACTCAACGTGTGGCTTTGTTTTGTATTGTATTGCATAAAATCGGTGGAAAAATCGGTCGTGTGCTGGCAGCGGCATAAGTACTCAATCAAAAAAAAATTGAAAGATGTTCTATGTAACTGTTTACATAAGCCATCTCAAAATTAGCTACGACTAAGTGATTTAGTGTACGGCTTATATTTTACATGTTGCATGTCACAATATCATTAAAGGAAAACATCTTGAGGAAACCGGCGTATCTAAGAACTATAGGCCGACCGTTTAACTCTCGCGTATCGCCTATCGCCAAGATTCTGACTCCTCAAGCTGCACAGACAGTGATGATGATTCAAGCGATATGGATATTAGAAAGAAAGAAAAACATTTATTTGACAACGACAGGACACACGAAATTAAATGATAAAAAAAGAAACACAGAAAGAAAAAAAAACAATGTAAAAGAAAAAAAAATTAAAAACAAGAGTAAGTGTGACCTATCAGTGTCAAACATGGACATTGCTGAGTAAACGCTGTGAGTCCCTACTAGAGGCGACCCACAACACTGATTTTCAGCAATGTCCATATTCCCACAGTGTGACGCCAGTGTATTAGTGACGAATAGTCTTACATTACTTTTATCTGTGGTTAAATAGTTCTTTAATTAATGTTTTATAACTTTGTACCTCAGATGGCGATACACGAGTTAAACGGTCGGCCTATAATCATTCGAGGACATGTGACATCCAACCCGCACTTTACCAGCGTGTGTATGGATCAAGGCTAACTCTCAACTCGTAAGATAGTTGGAGAGAAGACACTAAAAAGGGTTGAGTGAAGTGATATCATGATATCATAATGTACAATTAATAACTGTAACATCAGCTTACGTACAAATTACTAACCAATGGCGTACTCATTACGTAGCGGTCACGTATAAGTGTTGACGGAAGTACGAACGTGAGTGACAGTCAACGGTTTCTATAATTATGCACGCTTGTTTGCAAATAATGGGGCATTTAAAGTTTGAGTTAGATTTTAGACACGGACATTGCTAGTTTCAATTTTAGTATTAAGAAAAAATAAACAAAAAAAAACCCACAAAAATTTATTACGACCGTTTTGTAGTAAACCTGTCTCGTAAATAAAAAATAATTCAAAACTTACTTAAAAGACTCCGGTAACAGCGCCATCTATTATTGAGTAGCTGTAACTAAGAGTTTAAAACTTTTTCTTTTTGGTTTACAAAAGTTACCCATAAAATTTTAATTCATATTTTTTACAACACCTAACTAGATCTAGTCAATTTTATGAACTTCTAATGAGTAAAAGAGTGGCACAATTGAATCAGAAATATTGATTGTGGGTTGGTGTTGATTTTTTTGTTTTACCTCTTAACTTGCGTTACCTATTGCATTTTTTAGTTTTACATATTACGTACATTATTACATTGTACAATAGAAAAGTTCAACAGGTGTATTACGCCATACTATAATATCGTATTCTGCGCGGGCTTTTGATCTCTCAGCAATGCACCTCACATACCTCTCGAGGCCACATTTCTTCTAAGGTGATCAACTTATCACTATAGTATAATAGCCTTTACCATACTCGAAATAAAATCCAAAATTCTCTGCTATTAACTGCAGTAGTCAGCTGAAAAGCGTTTAATCAAATTTAGACCAAGAGTATGAGGTGGGTGAGTACAATTTCTAAAAATATCGCCATTCTATATCTTAAGAAAAAAAATGTTATCTCATAGAGTTATAAACTTTATTCCGATACAATACAACCGATTTTGCTATAAAATTGATTCCAATAAACTAAGTAAGTACTGAATAAGCCGGCCCGTTGACAAGGTATAGATAATAGAGCTTTTATTTACGTTATACGACCATTCAAACTTGTTTGGGTAATACACAATCTTCGGAGAATGCAACAAGGCGATTGGCCATTCAAGTCATTCAACATTCAGTCTTAGACGCGACGTGAAGCGCTGTCTTTGCGCATGCTTCGAATTTAAAAAGTGAACGAATTTTTAGTGTTTTTTTTTTAGAAACTGTTTGAAACTTAAAAATATTGGCGAAAAAAGTGTTACCAGTTTTTAAATTGTGTGAATTTGTTAAGAATTTCACGTTGCTGTGTTTGTAAACGGTCTGCATTCCATAGTTTGTCTTTTGTTTTGGACTTTTAGTCGATTAGCCAATCGTCAAGCTCAGTGAACTTGGATTAGAATTGGATCACCGTTGGAATCAGATTCTTATTGGAAGGTAAGTTAAGAGTTATTTTGAAATTTAATATCTACGCATCAGTATTTTGTAACTCAGCATAACTAGGTAGGTACGAAGGTACATTCAGAGTTCAGTGAAAATGAAAGCCATACATTTTATAATAAAACTATTTGCATGTACATACTTACGTACATACTTATGTTCGAATTATATATTTAATTTTTTCTGCCTCAGAAATATTAGGTACTTTTAAGTATCTGTTTTTAATCTATGGTAGGTACCTAATAAGGTCTAAAACACTTAATACAGGTAGTAATTAATTTGTAATTAAATACCCATACTTGATCAGATTGACTTTCACGTAGGTATTTAATAGGTAGGTAATCTATATGGTCGTCGATAGCTAGGTACATTACAAACAAATAGCTTGTAAAGGTATTTCTAGTAAGTACCTACCAAACCTGCAAGTAAACTTTTCTCGGTTAACTTATCCTGACGCTATCGTAGAAGAAGAACGACCTGTTACCACCTATTGCCACCAAATGACTGGCAAAATGCTACAAGGACTTGTCGGGTTTTGGTGGTCATTTTCTTGATTATTCTCACAAAATGTGGTCCTTCGACCCGGATTTCGTGGTTTTCACTAAATTAAAGAAAAATACCAAATAATGTAACTATTAGATACTTAAAAAAGCTATACAATTTGAATTAAAAAAATGTTGAAGTAAAAATCATAAAAGGTAACTGGAAAAATGTCAGGAAATATCCCATTGCCCATTGCTCGACACGGGTCGTCTCCTAACTATTGAGAATGGGACTTAACCCACCACCTCAATCTCGCTATGCTACTCCTGTTCACCAGGATCAACAGCGGCGCCGTGAAGAGACTAGGGATTTAAACCCGGGCAAGTCCCGGGACTCGGTCAGCACGGGCGCAGCGGTACGGTCCTTGCCTTAGAAATATAAGGTCGCGGGTTCGATTCCAGGTTGTACCCACACTTCTTTGTGTGAATTGTATAATCGCCGCTGCTCAATATCGGTGACGGAAAACATCGTAAGGAAACCGGCATATCTAAGAACTAATCATTCGAGGACATGTACCATCCACCAACCCGCACTTGGCCAGCGTGTGTGAATTAAAGTCTAAACTCTCTCAACTCGTTATATAGTTGAGAGAAGACCCGTGCGCAGCAGTGGCATACTAAAAAAGGTTTGATGTGAAGTCTCGAGATACCAAAACTGTCTTAGATACCGCACGAAATTAATCAGAAAGATTTTTTATAAAAGCCGACCCCAATCTAAATGGGAAAAAGGTAAGGGAAATGATGATGAGTTATTTTTTAACTAAACAATTCCACTTTTGTTTACGGTCCATTACATGAAGTTAACAAGAGAAAACGCGCTCGTCATTGTTTAGTGACACATTTCGTCATAACTCAACAACTCAAGTGTATAATATATTGCGTGTATTGATTGAGCTGTGAAAATGAATGCAATGAATATTTGAATGGCAATGTGTTGAAAGAATATAGTAATTGTTAAATAATATAGTAACAATAACAATCCGTTAGTCACAGCCGGGCACGGAGAGTTTAATCTAGATAAATTAAGCAGCGGTGATGATCCTATTTACAAATGCTGTTACACAGAAAAAAAATGTTTTGTTGATTTTTGAACCGCAGGAACAGATTTCGATAATGTAAGTGAGATTACTTGGGAAATATACCATTTGGAACAGATAATATTTTATTTTAGATTTAAAACAAGAAATTTCCAACTGTCTTTAGTTACTTATTTGGCGCCCAAAATACGAAGTATTATTTTTTTATACTTTTTATTTACCCAGTTGTCAATTATTTAAAAAAAAAACCCGCCCGACCCAACATCTGTCAACTTATTAAAAAAAAGACAGGGCTGATGGTCAAAACCTTTGCCTGGCTTTTGGCGAATGATATAAATAACAACAAAATCTGCCAAAATATTTAAATGAAGTACTGATTTGGCGCCAAAAATGCTTACAATTTTTTTTATAATTGTAATCTATCTACCCAATGTCACTTTCAAGCTAGCTACGAGTATAATTTGTGACAGACGAATCTAATGATGCATCTCAAGCAGATGTGACAGCCGTATGCCGTATTAACTCTAGACTATTTTAGAGCGTGCCAAAAAATAATAATAATTCGGAAGCATTGAGAATCTCCCCCAAAAGTCGGTTAAAAAATCAAAAAACTTAACCACATTTTGTTAGTTCTTTTAATATTCATTTATTTACAAAGTTTATAGTGTTTGAAAGTGATTTCAACTCGTAGTTGTTACAACAGCGACAACTTATTGGTATGCAACAGCAGTTTGGAAGAACATTATGACAAATTGTTTATTCAAACAGATAATACATATTTATGGAAATTGGGAAAGAGAAACGGAATTAACATTTTGTTTGTATGTTCGTCCAAATTGTTGATGTAAGGTGTGGCGTTATAAAGTCTACAAATCATTTTTGTTATAAAATCTGCTTAAAATTACCATCAATCTAAAACACACTACTGAGCATGCTGCTGCAACTTTCATCCAGCTCTCGTCAGCTGCCTTGCAGAGATCGTCACTCTACTGTAGAATGTATTGGACTACGCACATTTATTCAGCTCTATTCAGCGTTTAAAGGAAGCTACGATTTTGTATGGGACGCGTACGCGCCGCCGTTCAGCGCTGAATATATGTATTTTTTTTTTTGCTGATGACCTAACCCAATTAGCCGGAAGGGCCTCTATTGGTTCACCGGACTTTTTCGGTGAGCCGTCCGATGACGGTCGAACCGATTCAGCGCTGAATAGAGCTGAATAAATGTGCGTAGTCCCTAAGCCGGAGATTGTGGGTTCAATTCCCACCTAGGACACATATTTGTGTGATGAGGATGTTTGTTTGTACTTGTACTTACAAAACGAGTATTTAAATAGTAAATCTGTTCCTTATACCTGTAACATAAGCTTTTATTATGGCTTAATTTGGGACTAGAGACCAAGCGCATATGCTGGTTGACCCTTAACGTCGAGGGACACTGTCTAGCCATAACTTTTGGTTGTGCCGGACCTGTCTTTTTTGACAAACAAGAGGGTTGTTTAATTTGACATGTGTGTCTGTGTAAAAGTTTAGAACCTCGTTGCGACTAAACCGAGATGGTTATTAGCTGTGGCTTCAATAATTACGACGTCTTTGTAACTCCTATTATTTTCCTAATTGAATTCGTGCGAGTTACGAAACAGTTTAAGTGTCCCGGGACTTGGCCGTGTTCTAATCCCGAGTCTGTTCACGGCGCCGCAGTATATCCTGGACATCCTGGTTCAGGAGTATCTAGCAGTGGCGGGATTTCTATGGTGGGTTGTCCCAAAAAAAACGTTGGATTATTTTTAGCTTTCATGGCAATATCTTGTTGATTTTGTAACATTTCTTCATGCCCATAGAAAAATTAGTTTACCTTGATACATTCCCCGTGGAAGTTCAAGCTTTGTCCAATTAAAATTCCCATACAAGTTCCCATGCAAACAATCGTTGCATAACACATTGCGGAACTATTGCAGTGCCTATTAAGTTATTGTTGTAAAGTCTCGAGTTTGCAATAATAAATGGAAGTATGAATATTACATGAGATGCAATCACCCATGGCCCCCATGACCCTTATGGGATATCACTTCGATTTGATACGCATGTCGTCGAGTATAAGTTGATAATACTAATATGTTTAATTTTAATAGACATAGGCAGGTTTGGTCTTTTGGCAACCTTGGTGTCTGGCATCACACTGTGGCAATGTGAACATTGCTGAAAATCACTGCTATGGGTCGCCTCTAGTAGATACTCTCAACGTTTACTAAGCAATGTCCATATTTGACACTGATGGGTCACAGCTCAGTGTTTGCTCTTTGCTTTTTCTTTTTTAGCTGTTTTTTTCTTTTATTTTTATTTTTTCTTTCTGTTTTTTTGTTATTTGACTGTGTGTCCTGTTTGTGTCAAATAAATGTTCTTTCTTGGTTTCTAATAATATTCTGGGACATTCACACACGTTCATCAGATTCCAAGCTAAGAGCTTGTGTTTTGGAAACCAGATAACTGATATATGTATACTAATGTCGGCGAACCCATAGGGTTTACGATCATTAGATATACTCATAATCATGCATCTCGATGGGACACAAAATAACACCACAGAAAGCTAATCAACATCCTTGTTAATGATTCTAGCACCTCCATATTCACAAATATTCACAAAATATTTGGATGGAAACGGATGCCCTTTTGTTAGTTAAAATTTGGTTTCCACGCACCACGTGCTCACTCAACTGACCTCACAGACATTGTCATCACATCACAACCTGAGTGACATTGACGTCTTGTAAGTTTGACAACTACTCTTTTAAGTCGCACTGTATGTATTATGTACGTGATAAATAGACGATCCCTTTCCTAGAAATGTCTGCTATACAAGTGAATGCGGAAAATGGTCAGCACACTGATTGCGATGGCATGTTAATTAAACCTGCACATCTTACGACACTTCGCTAGTAACAACGTAATACCTACAATTAGATTTAATTAATTGTTGAGCCAGGCACTAGCTGATAGTACCTATTAATATAAACGCGAACGTTTGTAAGTATTTAAGGATATTTGTTTGTTAGACTACTGGACGAAATGGGATGAAATTTGGCATAGAGGTACATTATGGTTTGGATTAAGCGGGCGAAACCGTGGGAAGTAGCTAGTAATCTTATAAATCTGCCGTAGAAAGGGTTAAACCCAGCTAGTCGAGACATTGAGATACCGTTAACTAACGGGCGAATTTATGTCTTGTGACAAACTTAGGAAACAAAAATAAAAATACAGTAAACCAGGGCCAAAGGTGCTCGTGCTCCGCGTTGCCGTCGCCCGGCACCAGAGGTTCATTCTCGCGTTGCCAAAGTTCTTGATGTTGAAGAGCCCGTCTACGTGACTCACACACAGGAACAAAACCAACAGTTATTACACTGCGTGTATTCTGTAAACATACAGAGCTGAAACGTGGACACACACGATAGGACTGGTCTATAAATTTAATGTCGCTTAGCTAGCTATGGAAATAGATATGCTTAGAGTTTCTCTGAAGGATCGCATATGCAATGAAGGAATCCGACAGAGAACCAGAGTAATCGACATAGCCCACCGGATTAGTAAACTGGCGGGTCATATTTGCCGCGGAACCGACAACCGTTGGGGTAAACGAGTTCTTGAGTGGAGATCAAAGATTGGCAAACGTAGCGTAGGGCGCCCTTAGACTGGGTGTATTTACGATCTCTGTGAGGTGGCTGGTAAGAGCTTGATGAGAATGAGAGTAGCCGCGGCTCGTGCTTAGTGACATGCTTTGGGAGAGGCCTATTTTCAGCTGTGGACTAAAATAGGCTGATAATATGTATTAGCAATTTTAGCCCTTTATGGGCCATTTACACGAGGACAATAGAATAGACAGGACAGTTAGACAGGACAGCAAGCCACTAATACCGCATTGGATTGTACTGAAGACAGTTGTCCCCACACACGATGCTTTTTAGTGGCTTTCTGTCTCGTCCCGGCTAATGTCCTCGCGTAAATGGTCTAAGAAATGAATTATACTATGTAGTAATAAGTCATTGTTATCTCTATTTCAATTATTAACTAAAAACTATCAAACAACAATGGCGACTAAATCAAAACATTGCACACAGATTTTTATTGATCATAGTTTCGAAATCAAGAACAATATTGAAATTGATTTTATTTAGATTAAGTTAACTAGATTTATATCGGTTTTATTGTTAAATGTTATTGTAATTATATGATGACCTAATTATTTATGTTTTTGGCGTAAGTAGTTTAAGGTTAGAAATTAAATTGATCCGCTTCAAAGAAGGTTTTTATATGAAATAAGATTTTTTTTTATTGTACCTTCGTTATCGATTACTCGAAGACGCCTGAACCTAACGCTGAATACTTCGCAGGATTGGAGTTATTTTTTGTAAATTCAAGTAAATTCAGAGGGCCGTGTGTTAATGTCCTTGAATATTATAATTAATTGTAGAGTCCTGGTAATTATAGATTGCAAACCGTAGAATAAAATTTTCCTGTGACATGACCCAGCGTGAATTTGGTACGTTGAAAAAGCTGCTCGCATCTGCCCTATTCTGTCAATAGGTTGTGCTCCCTTCGGTGCAGCTTTGTCGGTAGTCACTAACCACGGCCGAAGCCTACTACCAGTTAATTACCAATAAACATAATTAACAGTCGATTGTCACCTGGTTTACCTACCTATTTATTTATTTTATTTTTATACCTACTACTTCTTGCTACTAAAAAGTTCGGTGAACCTATAAGGCAAATCGAAAGGCAGTTCCGAAAAAACAAACGCACATCACATCACAGTTCAGTAAAATATCAGAGCGTGAAATTCGTTTATTTTAAGTTGCAGTATAAATTATAATTTAAAATAAAAACATTTCAAATAGACGTGAACATGTCTGTTTGTCTTGAGTCTGGGTGTAATTATCTATATTTAAGTATGTGTATACAAAAGAAAAGTATTTTAGGTAATATATTACCAGTTATCTGGTTTCTATAGTACAAACTCTGCTTAGTTTGGGATCAGATGGCCGTGTGTGTTAATGTCCCACTATTTTTCCCACTTCATATTATACTGATATTAACGCGCAAATCTCAGGGACTATATAGTCCATTTATTGAGGAAGTCTATAGGGTACTTTCTATCCCACAGTTATACATATAAAATGTACGTTACACGGTTGAAGCCGCAGGCGGACTGTTACATTAAAAATATTTTTAAATGTACTTGATTCCAAATAATATTCGTATAGCCAAAACAAACATACTCATTAAATATTAAAACGTACTTGTGTACGTGTCTGTTACCACATCGGTATCCAATGTCAAAAATATTGAGTAACTTCAATAAAAATATTGATTTTACGATGCGATGCTTCCGATTAGTGAGCTTTGCTAAACAAGATGAAGCGAGGTCGTGAGATGAATTCTTGTAGTTATATTCATTATATTCAATGTGACAACCTCTGTAACCGTGCGGTGTTAGCCCTCCGATTGGGCTATAGGGTGCCCGCGAGGTAACGGGTTCGATTCGGGTGTAACTACATAGATTTGTTTCGGTGGCTGGTTGGTGGACTATCCTCCATGCTTCGGAGAGCGCGTTAAGCTATCGGTCCTGTAAGCTAATTCACGTAATTCTATAAGTTCAATTGTAGTGAAGTTGCACTTAAGTTTCGATCAAAACAGCCCTTTTCGTACTCTCGTAATTTTGACAACCGCTGTCAGAGACGCACGCGTCAAGTTCACGTCACGCGAGCGCTTTATACTAGATAATGACAGCTAAACAATTACAAGAACTATCTCGAGCCCCGAATTGCTTAGATAAATCTAAAAGCACTTTTTGCTGGCGGCCCCAGGATTTGCTTTACGCCTTACGCCATACTTGAGCCCTATAAGATAAGTAGGCAGTATGACTAGTCCAAGAAAACCTGTTCCGCGCATACCAGAGGCGCGTTGCGTCACCACGCATGCGCCGAGCAAGAAAAAATGGCGGACTTCAAAATAAGCGGCTAAACTGCTTGTGTAATGTTTGCGGGGATAACTAGACGCTAACTTAAAGTTATTTTCATTAAAAATAATTGGCTTTTGCATAATATGAGTATAATATTGCTTTTAGGGATCAGTACCTCTAGTACCTACGAGTCATTGATACGAAAAAAGTTTTAACGGATTTTATCGCGGTTTATTTTAGATTTTAGATCCCGACGTTTCAAAGTCTTTTCAGACTTCATATTCACGAGTGGACTGAGGTATTTGACGTCCAAAAATTATTATTATTACTTATTACTTTTTATTTCAATGTGTGATATTCGCGTAAATCTAAGACAATACTAATTTAATTACTGTTTTATGACTTTGTACCTCAGATGCGCGATACGCGAGTTAACAGTCGGCCTATAGTTTCTACTGGCGAAACAAGCACATGAAAACATGTTGCAAACACTGTTTATCTCTATCGTTTAGGGATGACTAGAAAGAGATAAGACTATGCCTTTCATCATGTTTGCTGTACAGTGCAAACCTCCAGTAGGATTGATTGATACAGTATTAAGTACACCTGTATTTACGCACACATTTCCCTCGCCTTTTTCCCATTTCTATTAAGGTCAACTCCCAGTCTAACCTGATGCGGCTAGCTACCAAAATTATACGAGCAACTGCCATCAGACCTCGTAACCCGTAGGGAACCAGTAACCGAGATGGTTAGACCAGGTGTCATATTATATTAGGCTTCTGACTACATGTAACGATTGTCAGATGTTTTAAATAACAACCAAGACCGATGGCTTAACGCGTAGGTACTTTTAGCTGCCACAAGACTTCACATTTCATTCAAAAGTCGAGTACCTAAATAAAATTATAACATGAGAAAGTTTGTTATTATTGTTAATTAATTATTAAACAATGAATAAAGAAAGCAACTAAGAACATAATGAATTATTTATAAACCAACTCATTAAGAAATGAAGTCAGTAGATCATTTACCTGGTTTAAAATTTTCGTAGTACAATTTTTTAGTAAAATTTGTAATTGTAATTGCAAAATTATCACGAGAAATTGCTAGAGTAAGTTTTGTGGTGAAATTTATTATGTTACTTAACAAATTACCCGTGACTTAGGATTGGGCACAAACACAAGTGAATACAATAACGCTCACACCTGAAACACAACAGTGTAGGCAGTGACGAATATTTATATTTCGCGGAATATGTTTTAGGGTCCTATACGTAATACGAGCGAGATTTTTTTTTTACGTTTTTTGCTCGATCAGCGAATAAAACTCTGGTATTAAGCCTGACATGAAATGACATAACCTGAATTAATATTAGAAGTATGTTACTATGACAGAAAATAACAATTTCAAGAAATCTTTTAACTATAAACTTAACACTCAAAGCCTTATGCCATCACTTTTGAGCGTCGAGTTATTTTCAAAATGGAAGACATTTAGATAAACGTTATTCAAGCTGGGTCATTTCGCAGAATAATTTTGTGCTATGGCTTGTAATCTATCACAAAATTTCGAATTTTAAATTTTAATAATCCATACTTACCAGAGGCCAGAGCTATAAAAAAAAAGCGCTTTGTGGGAAGATAAAAAATAAAAATAATAAAAAACATAAAAAAAACTCCGCTCCCTTTACAAAGACTTGCTAGGTACGAATTTTAAAACCCACTTTTAATACTTTTTTATTTTTACAAAATGTTTACCAAGTATTAGAATACTTTCTTCACAATTAGAGAAATTTAAGGTTATAACTTAGATAGTACAACATTTGTTTGATTAAAATCCTTTTTCTTTTTTTAAATATTATAGGTACCTACCTCTTTTCGGGGTTCATTCATGGGTACTACTAAAATTAATCGTGCGTTCATTACCAACTCCACATAAAATTATTAAAAAATAAAATTGTGTGTGGCCTCTTACCAATTAAATAGTTCGCCATAATACTAACTATGTTAAGTCAATGCAAGGCAACATTTTTTCTCAGGTTTCGTAATATAAGCACAGAATGTCAGCAAACATACCGAATGGAATTGTGTCAGCCATTTTAATTAATAGTTTTTGTGACGCTCGTAATGGGTTATTCTGAAATAGGTACCGTAGTTATAGGTACTTAAGTACTTTTTATGGACTTAACAGTTTAATTGATTCAGTTTCCTGCGTTTTAGACGAAAAAATGTGCTTTGTGGGTGTAAATTGTAATAAAAGTGTTATTTAGTTGCCAATCAATAACTTTTGTAAAGATTGTTGGGAATTTTCCCAACAGTTTTGTGTTTGGTACGTTGATAAATATTTTTTTATACTTTCTGGGGTTGCTATTATGAATGAAATTCAAATGATTATTTTAAGCCATTTATGAACACAACACCAAAAGGTAAGACCCAACTTACTCAACAATATCAATGCAATGCTGGAAATGACACCTTCACAACGTATGTACAGATCATCAATGATTTTCTGCAGTCTACTCTCGATGCAGGTGAATGACTGTGTAGAGTTGGAAGAGTAAATTTACTGTATTTTAGACGTCACGGAATAATAAATAAGCTTAATCAGAGGATCACCAGCTGCACCAACAAGGGTCTAATTCATAAATTAGAAGAAAAAGAAACTGAGACTTCTTTTTATGTAGGTATACAACTTGCCCCATTAAGCCTCATTTGGGCGAGTACCTAATACATAACGTTGGTTACTGTAGGTACTAATTTTAAGTCTTTATTATACATTTGAAATAAGTATGGCCTATAACGAAATATACCGGTGCGGCCTACATAGTCACTCTATGTACCTAATAACCAAATGTATAAAATGAAAGTATTATTCAAATCAAACAACTCGACAATGGAACAGAAAGGTCGACAAGCTATTGTCACATAAATAAGACATATTACAGCACAGCTAATTAATTCAACAAATAACAACTAATAATTCACGTAAGTATATCATTTATCGTTGATTGCGTTGAACATGTCCGTTTCTCGCCTTTGATATTTGACAAGTTTTTTTGTTAAGTCTATTACGAGTGGCTAATCAGGAAGTTGTGTCATGTTTCAAGTTTATTACTCGTGTTTTAAATTCTTTAGAATCAATACGCCACAATAATTTACCGTTAAGTTAAGTAACTATGTATCTGCAGCCTTACTATTACATACAAAAGAAATGTTGCTCTACACATTGTATAGCGGCATCCCTTTTCCGCAACTCCAACAATTCTGCTTTAAGCTTGCAGGATTATTTGTCTTAAATTCTTTCGGTTCGACCGTCCTCGGACGGCTCACCGAAAAAGTATAGTGAACCAATAGAGGCCGATTGGGTTAGGTAGGTCATCAGCAAAAAAAAGCGTCTTAAATTCTGCAGTGGTCTGTTACTGAGATCATTGTTAACAAATACATCTGAGAGACGCAGTGCAACATTCTTTATTATGTACATATACCATATACCCTACCGTTTCAGATGCGTCCGTTCCGTTATTAATAGTTTTTAATGAATAATTTTCTTGCAAATATGTAGGTAGGTAGGTACTGTTGCTACTTTGAACTGTTCAATTCTGCATACAAAATATCGTTCACAGCATTTAATTTTTGATTACTTCACCACCAAGGTTGACTGACAAGTGTGTACAGTATAATAGAAATACAAGTGTAAATAAACCAATTGGAGTTAAGAAACCCTATTTGAGGTCATAGGTGATGGTTCATGACTGTATTGACCTTGAGGATACATTTTTTTATAGTGACCAGATTCCATCTAAGACTTACTCTGTGTAATCTACCGATAGCTCTAAGGGAACATGTTACCAGGAGTAAAGGATTACCACGGCTACGCATTAAGCTATACCAATCCAGTATTTTATTTTATTCTTCGATAGTCTGATGCTTAACTATAACTTGCCTGATGTTAAGCAATGATGTAGTCTACGATGGAACGCGCCAGCCCAGTATACCGATTCACTCGTGATTACGAATGATTTTATCGGTGAGAAGATGGCAGTGGAATGATGCTCCTTATGGTTGAAACATAAAGGAGCAACAATTCCGACCCACCCTCTCTGCATGGTGTCACAAAGCCGCTTGGCGGTGCGGCTTTGTCTGGTGGGTGGTCATTAACCACGGACGAAGCCTACCACCAGTTGTCACCTGATTTGCACCACCTGGTGACCACGTTTGGGGATTCAATTAAAGGTGTACGCCCACGGACGAAGGTGACTAAGCCCCCAAGCTTACAATCTCTATCTACATATAAGACAAATAATAACATACATACTTCAAAAAGCTTTCATAATTTAGTAATTACGTATTACCTGCACTTACTATTATAATTAAACCATTCTTAGAGAAAATCCAAATTTCCTAACCGATTGCGCTACAAATGGGATATGGGAATTTTAAGAAGGAATGCCCAGAATAACCTAATTTAAATTTACATCTCATTCTAAATTTAAAATTTAATTTTAAAAATGTAATTGACATTTTTGTTTACGCATTCATAATATTTTGAAAATAGAACACAACAAATGTTTTAATGAGTATAGACAATTATTATTATTATTATTTTTATAAAGGGAAGCATACAGGCTGTTGCAATGTAAACAAGTTATTTAAAAGGTCGACAAGGTCGGTATATAGTCGGCCGGTGAGGCGTCGACCGTGACCATACTTATTTAAGGGCATTTACTTCGCTAATCGTTCTATTATGTAATTAGGAGTTAATAAAATAAATGCCTTTAAATTTACCTAGTATTTCTATTACATAGTTAGTTTATTGGTTAACCTGACCTCTGATGTCTGGGTACAATTACTACAAAATATATAATATTATAATAATAATTTAAATAATGTATAATATTTTCCATGCAGTTAGATAGTAAAAACTGCATGAAAAATTAAAATCCAGATAATCGTTTTTGACATCATACCCCACATTCATTTAGACCGATGTTTCGGGGAAAATTAGTTGAATAATATTATCGGTTTGATCCCCGGTCGAGCCTTTTGTGTGAACCTTAATTGCCGCGGTAAAAAATCCTAAAGAAACCTGCATATCTTAAAACTAATCATTCGAGAACATGTGATATCCAACAAACAATTGGGCATCCAATTTGGACAGCGTTTCTTGACTTAGGTCTAAACTCTCTCAACTCATAAGATAGTTGAGAGAATACCAGTGCCCAGCAGTGAGACACTTAGAAGGGTTTAAACGAGATGCAACTCGTTTTAACTTTCAAGAAAGTTTTAAGTTTAATTTTCGCCGAGAGCAAAATTATCGCCGTGGTACTACTAACGAAATGCTTGACTTGGCCAATGCAAATTATGTCACATATTTATGAGTGCGAAACGTTTTGGTCATTAGTATGTCCCTTCAACACCGTTGCGGTAACTTATTGACAAAACTTAGCTAACTCGTATGACCTACTTAGGCAATTCACTTGTATTAGCATACCATCATCGCAAGGATCTTTGATTCGTGAACAACTAATGTTAGGAAAATATTGTAACAAATATCACGCTTTTGTGAATCGGTATATCGGGCAAGAGTATTCTATGGTAGACCATATAATTTCATAACTCAGTGGTCAGACCAAAGCTATTATGTATTTAGATAATAAAGCCGAACTAAATAGTTGAAAAACCTCTACCATTTTCGCTATACCCGACAGGGTCCATAATGATTATTATGTACTAGCGGACCCCGCAGACGTCGTCCTTCCCGATAAAGCTGTGCCACCTACTGGCTGAAAATAGATTACGACCGTTCCTCAGACCTAACGAACATAGATATAAGATTTCATAAAAATCGGTCAAGATTTTCGGACGAAATTGTCTTTTCTTTTAATTTTTCTCGTACCATCCTTGTACTTCAAGGAAAATTCTAAAAAAAGAATTAGCGGCATCGGTCGCCCGTGATGGCATGACCAAGGGAAATAGGGATTCTTTTTATATAAATAGATAACCTAATGAAAACAATATAAAAACCTATTTACTAAGCTTAAGCTACTCGTATATGCGAAAGCAACAAAGATGTTGAATAATAAAAATAAAATCAACTTCACGTTAGTGTCACGTTTACATACGAGTATTGCTTGGGTTGCATTGGTAATAAATGTACCTATTACCCACCTATGCAGCGGTGGCGCAGCAGTACGGGTCTCGCCTTAGAAATATAAGGTCACTGGTTCGAATCCGGGTTGCCATACATCTTTGTATGAATTGTTTCATCGCTGCTGCTCAATATCGGTGAAGGAAAACATCGTGAGGAAATCGGCATGTCTCAGAACTAATCATTAGAGGACATGTGATATCCACCAACCCGCACTTGGCCAACGTGTGTGGATTAAAGCCTAAACTCTCTCAACTCGTAAGATAGTCGAGAGGAGACCAGTGTCCAGCTGTGGCACACATAAAAGGTTAAACGATTAATTTTTTTTTATTTTGCTGTCGAACAAAACTTATCTAACTCACATAACCTACTTACCGCAATATAATTATTTGTATTAACTCATCATACCAAGGATCTTTGGTTCGTGATCAACTAATGATGAGAAAAAACAATTGTCTATGATGATCTCACACTTTTAGAAAAAAGGTTTTACTTACTCATTGGATACCTACATATTTATAAATTGATAGGTGACCATAAATATTAATTAAAATAATAATCATGTTGTAATAAATAATAAATATAAGGGGTGAGGTTCTATTCAAAATAGGTTCTACATATTTAGATACCTAAAATGCTGAACTAAAAGTCATTGTAAAAGAGCGTAGTAGGTACATTCCGTAGCACTTTCACTTAATTATGTTACCATACGCCATCAAGTGAATTGTTTTATGTATCAGTTAGAAAGCGCTTCGATTGTTACATTGGCTAGCTTGATTGTCAATAATGTATTCTTTATGTGTTTCGTTCTAAGTACAACACGATTAAAAAAAAACCTAATATCTAATTTTATTCCGGAATTGTTTCCCCGTACCTATGTCATGAAGACGATGTCGCGGGCAAAGATTAGTAAATGATATGTGTTGATAACTATTTTGTATTCGTTAGCAAAATAACTTACAGAGACCAGAACAAATATAATGCTTACCTAATAAATTGTAATGAGGACGTTTAGTTTCACCTATGTGCCGCTAGAGGCGCTGCATAGATTTATGCAACCAATTTCAATAAATTGAATAATGATAAATTGGATTGATAGGGTCTAGAAAACGTAATAAAGTTTCTTGTATAAAAATTACTTGTTTACATTGTTTTGTTATGTAAAGGCACGTTTCGTAATTAACGTCGTAGCCTCGGTAGCGCAGTAGGCAGCGCGTAAGTCTCATAATCTTAAGGTCGTGAGTTCGATCCTCACCCGGGGCATTTCTTTTTGGTGTTTTTTTACACTTTTTATTTTATAACCTTTAATTTTTTTACATAATTGAGGCCATGGAACCTGTTTATAGGCTTATGCAATCAATGTACCTACACTGCGTAAGATAATTGCGAAACTAACGCGTATGTAAATCTCGTCAAACAATGAAATGTATTAAGGTCAATGTGGGGACTTTCGGCAAGTCCTGCAATTGAAGTCACGGTGGTGAAGTCTTCAACTGATCTACAGTTGAGCCGCCGCGCCGCCGCGCCGCCGCGCCGCCGCGCCTTTACTATAATAGACCACCTTTCGCCTGCGTCTTCGCTCGAGTGATAGGATAAAAATATGGACTAGTAGGTAACCTTTTCTACCCTAGTCAACTTACATTCATCGTGTAGGTATTTGCATAGTAATTGTTTAAATTCATAAATCGTGTAGATTAAATTATTATAAAATGGTTAATGGCAAATAAAAATATTAGGTAACAGCGCCATCTGTTATTCAGTAGTTGTAAACATAAATATATATTTTTCAGTCTTAAAAAACGAAGTTTATGCTTGATTAGTTGATTAATGTTTTGTCTTTTTCTACTTTATGACAGTTATAGTCATACGACAGTGAGAAAACATGGACTCGCTATTTTTAGCATATTCTTGGTATCAAAGAAAATAATTACAGTCACAAATATCACTACAATACAACCTGTCCGCGTTAAATATGGCGGTCAGAAAGTCAATCCCAGATTAATGTTAGAGGCAAATTGAACATGGACGGGTTATACTTGTTTTAGGGTTATTATTTACAATTTTTAATGTTTTTTTTTTATTTGTTACAGTTTCTTCGGATGTAGGTTCTATAGCATAGTACCTGACAGCCAATTGGTGAGTATTTTCTTTTTCTTAAATAGCATAGATACTATTTAACCAAATAATATTTTACATTTAATTTTAATTTATGGAATTTATTCATAAAAAAATGGTGTCCTAGGATTTTTTTTTATATTCTGCTATAGTCTGGCGCTTGACTACAACTTGCCTGATGTTAAGCAATGATCATCACATCACATCGCACCGGAACTTGGCGGTGCGGCTTTGTCTGATGGGTGGTCACTTACCTACCAGTTGATTGTCACCTGGTTTGCATCACCCGGGGACGACGTGTGGGGCTTCAATTAAAGGTGTACACCCAAGGACGCGGGTCACTCATCCCCAATAGAATGTCGCTCGTCGGCGTAAAAAATACTATTTAGTTTTTATTTTATTTTATTGTCTTCATAAAAGTTTTTATAAGGTTTAAAAAGTGTAAAAATGACCTACTATATATGTATTTTATTATAAAATTATTTTAAATTATGATTTACGCACTGAAATACGTGCTTTTAAAGCAAAATATTATCTTATATTACGTGTTATTATAACAGTAGCTGTAACACGATTAACAATTTTTCTTACTAAACCAGATAAACGCTTCTAAGATAAATGGCTACGTGACTTCGTGAGATATAACTAGATTTATCTAGGAACACTACCTTCTGAACGCGACCAAAGACCATTTAACCGCATAAGCTACCGCGACTAAGTTCGTATAAAATACCTAAACTAAAATACCTAAAATACTGTGTAAATAATGTTTATTGAAAAAGGAATGTTATAAATTGTCCGGTGGCCCCAAACTAAGCATGGCCTGTACGGGTACCGGGTACGATTAACAGTTTTTAAAATTAAAAGTTTCGGTCGTTATCAACGGCTTATGGATATCTTAATCAAGGCGAATTTATTTAATAAACAAAAAAAGAACCCGTATAGGCCTCCGTGTTTAAATTCGTTTGCATTTTGCGTTCTACATTGGACACCAAGGCAATAACCGTAACCCTATTAAGTTTAGAACCTAAAAGCATAGCCGGCAAAAAGTGGGTGATATTTACATCTGCCTACACCTTTAGCAGCCTATTCTAGTCCACTGCTGGACATAGGCCGCTTCTAAAGCCACTGAGCAGGATTCGCTGCTACTTTCATCCAGCTCTTACCAGTTGCCTTATAGAGTTCGTCAGTCCACCTAGTATGAGGGCGTCCTACGCTACGTTCGCCGATATAAATAAAAAATTATATTAAATAAAATTCCCATGTCACAATGTTAGTTACCGTACTCCTCCGAAACGGCTTTACCGATTTTTACCAAATTGTATATGCGTATTCAGTAGGTCTGAGAATCGGCTACTATCTATTTTTCATACCTCTAAGTGACAAGGGTTTTCCACCCCTAACCTTTTTTTTATTTTTATCGACAATTTTTTTTATAATGTGGCATTAAAAATATATACAACCCTAAATTTTCACCCTTCTATCACCAACCCCTTTCTTTAAAAGCGATATTAGTAATTTAAAGGCGAGAATTACACGATACGAAGTTCGCTGGGGCAGCTAGTGATATGTATATTTTTTAATATTAAGGTTTCTAGTACAAATGACGTAAGACCTCTTTTATTATTGGTTACCGCAAATTTTATGATTTATGTAAGCTCAGCGGTATCGATTTGATAAAATATCTATTATGTAATAATAAATTGGTGTCAATCAATGATACGCATTATTATGAACATAACAAGAACTTGTGGAGGTGACTGGAGGATCGGGTGGTAGTGACCCTCCAGTGAAAAGGGAAGATCTTCCAGCCGGGCGAATTGTAATGCCCGGCTACCGCGGTACTCCCTCCGACAGTTCTTGTCGGGAAGTTGTTTAGGGGGCGTCCATAAATTACGTGAGGTGTTTAAGGGGGGGAAGGGGTCGAGTCAAATCTCATCTAATCTTACGTTGGAGAGAGGGAGGGTCTTGAAACAAAAAAAGTAATTATACTATTTTGGCGTTAAAAGCACGAAGCAAATTTGTTTTTTTCTTTTTACAATAACATCCGACGCGTTTACGTAAGAAACTCACATTTTGAAAAATCTCACGTGAGATTGGGGGTTGGGGGAGGGGGTTGAATAAAATCTCACGACATATCACCAAGGGAGAGGGGCAGAAAATTTAAAAAAACACCTCACGTAGTTTATGGACGGCCCCTTATGTGATAATCGTCGGTGAAACTTTGCTTGTGCGATTCAGGATTGCTATGACGTCATGTCGCTTGAGTGGCGTTAGGTATGTGACGCCACAAACTAAACGAACGAGTTTTTGTAACTTCTGGATAGACTCGGAAGAAGAGGCTTCTAACTTAAATAGAAACTGAGTTTTTACCTACTTTTCTGACTATAAATACTGTATTTCAATCAATGTTAACTGTACCTACTTTTATTTATATTATATTATATTATTATTGTAATTTATTAATTTAATGTTATTTAATTCCATCAATAGTATTACGGTAATTTATAAATAATGTTATTAGTTAATGTAAAATACCTGCCTGATCATGCAAATTTAATTATATTCGAGATCGATTCCTTGTTGCATTAATTATAGAGTGACACAATGTATTGTATGTATGTCATCTGGCAGGTCATAGTGAACATATATGTATCTATTTAACAACTTTGTATACCTATGTACCACAATACTATAAATAAATAAAAAAAGAAGGCCCCTCTATCCAGCGTTTCCAGCATTTCCTAAAAAAATTAGTTTAGCGTCTGGAACTGTGTACAACTTTGTTGCTTCGTAGCTCCGAAACGGATGGACCGATTTAGATGTTTTATTTTTTATTCGAAAGCTGAAATGATAGAAATAGTTCTAGCTGGGTTTCGACATAATTTTGCGCTAGAAGAGCGGGTGCAAACCAGAGGACCCCCATTCAGATGTAGGTTCTGTGAACGGAGAAACTATGGTGCGCAATTTGTCAGGTTCAGGATGGTCTTTTAAATTAACTTAGTTATGGAAATCGGTGAATAGTTCCACTGATAAGCCATCGTTAAAACAGTAACGCACAGATTACCCTACCTACCCCAGTCTTAAACTGTTATGGGGTGCTAGGGGATTCAATAAGTACACACTTGTGCACGATATTATCTCCTCAGCACTTGACTACTCAGCAGACTGGCCACCGGAGCCAGAAAAATGTCTAGGAGAGATTATTACATAACGTCATATGACTTTCAATGTGTAGGTAAGTAGGTACCTGCTCAAAACCAGTACCATATAACCTTCTTCGTTATAACCTGTACTGCTGTTTTGGCGAAATCGCAATTTCACCAGAAACTTGCCTTTTGCGTCGTTTTTTGTGCAATTTCATTAGTGAGCAACATTTTTTAGGGTCCCTTAGGCCAATTATTGTAAGTAATACTAAGATTTATTTATATAAAAAATTGGTTGCCTGTAAAGTCGGTATACGGGCGAAAGTTTTACGTGACAACGACTTTGAGTGGTAAAATAATTTTAATGTGAATATTCATTCGTATAGTAGGAAGAAGGATGAAATAATAGTAACAATTTAAAACATTTATTTATACAAAGAATTATATTTAAAACATTAATTTATACAAAGAATCTCGCTCTTAGGCGGGCTAACTGTGCTCGAGTGGAAGGGACGCGTGCCTTTCACTTTTTATGTCTGTCTCTCTCGCTCTTAGGCGGGCTAACCATGCCCGAGTGGAAGGGACGCGTGTCTCTCACTCGCTCTCATTGTGAGCGCATAACGTGAGCGGAGCGTAACGCAGTTTCTTGAAGTGTCACCCGGCAAACCAATTTATAAGACGTTGTCACGTCAAAACGTAATACAACCATTATTACAGTTTCTAAAGACTAATGCAATGGATCCAGACACTACTTATAAACTACCAGTGACGAAGGGTGGAAGTCTGAAAAAGGGATGCCGGAGCAAAAAAGTTCTTACTTAGGAAAATAATATCTCTTCACTACCGTCACCGATAGTTCTCACACTTGATGCTATACTTATTTATGTTGCTAGTTAAAACTTTTAGGCGTTACATCTTAATGTATATATTTCTTGTGTGCGTGTGTATGTGACTGAACTCCTCCTAAACGACTGGACCGATTTTGATGAAATTTTTTGTGTGTGATCAAGGGGATCTGGGAATGGTTTAGATTCACAATTTTGCGCGGTACGAAGTTCGCTGGCGCAGCTAGTATTAATATATTATTAAGTACGTGTGATATTGACTATTTCCTAAAGGGAAGCCGATGGGAATCGGCTTGTATATACTCCTTGCCATTGATAATTATCTATATTAATTTGAATTAACTATACGTTTGTAAATAAAATACAATATGTGGCTTTTGTGAACTCACTCAATATGCTCAAAAACAGATCTATTTTACTGGCCACTGTGTTGAGAACACGCAGGGTATAATATAGTGGCACATTAACACACACGGTCATCTGATCCCAAACTAAGCAGAGCTTGTACTTTGGAAACCAGATAACTGGTAATATTCTACATATAATACTTTTTTTTGTAATTATATACTTATATATAGATAATTACACCCAGACACAAGACAAACAGTCATATTTATACAAATATTTGTCTCGGGTGGGAATCGAACCCACGACCTGCGGCGTGAAAAGCATGTATCTTACCGACCACGCCACCGCACCTGCCCGTCAAATGCGGCCCGTACGCGTCAGCGGTGCATGCTGGAGAAGGCTAGTCCTCGCGGAAGGCACGTTCAGTAGCGGTGCCCGCTTCCATCGTCCTATGTAGTGGTTACACTCTAGATTAAATGTATCTAACACGTTTGACTGTAAATAAAGTCTGTATTATTATTTTATTATTATCAAACCAATCTAAAGTGCCTATTTTACGAAATTTATGATCTAGTTACGGTAGAAAGTCAGCGTAGTGATGGCCATAGTGACTTCAATCGTTGGCTCCATTCGTGACATCGATGCGATATGCCCTTTATAAAGAAAAGATGACCAGAGACAATTTGGTTTGTCTTAATGTGGCGTTTTAGTTATGGCCTACTCGCAAACATTTTTTTTCAAAGTGTGGTTTGAACCGTCTTTACAAAGTAGATACTATAAATATAATGGGTCATTTACATGAGGACAATAACCGCGACAGGCAGGACAGTAAGACAGAACAGCAAGTTACTTTAAGGATCATACAAATGGGGACAACTGTCTTGAGGACAATCCAATGCTGTGTAATTTGGTGGTTTATTGCTGTCCTGTCTTAGTATCCTGTCTCGGCTATTGTCCTCGTAAACGTCTATGGTATTGCCAGTATATTATCTGTAGTAGTATATCGACAGAACCACGTAGATTAAGTTAGACTCTTACTTGACCGGTTTTGTATAACTTGTTGAGTTATTACAGAGTTTGTGAATTTACAACTCACACTCAAGTATTTTTATTGCGATAATAAATAAATATAATTATGTGAACATTTTATTTAATGAAATTCTTCTTGTTTCTTGTTTCCAAAAGGTAACATTTATTATAATGTTAACGACCTGGGCCCCGATTCTACCGCTTTAGACATTTAACTCTAATAGACAATATGTCTTAAAAATGCCAGAAAATATGACGAAATCTTTATTTTATTTTTGACAATGTCTGATACACGTCGCGCTTAAGACATTTATTTCGAACGCGACACATATCGAAAAAAAAAACCAGAAACACGACTGCGAAAATATCTGCCAACTTAATTGAATGTAGAATTTATTTGGCGCGAAAAAATAAATAAATGTTTTTTTTTCTTCACAATTTTGATGTACCGTTACTCCCACGTAGGGTTGCCAACTATACTATTTTAAACAGTGTTATAATGTTTTACAGTAAATTATACCTTTTACTGTTGAACAAAAATAAAGTATACAAATTACTGTTTTCAGCATCAAAATGCAAACACATTAATATGTTATAGACTTAGACGCTAACACAAATTTGTTTTTATTTAGTCAGAGGGCGCTTACTGCTCAGTACAGTGCAGCCATAAACAAATCACACTGAGTTTCTGAACGAATCAGTCAATGTCAAATAATTGTCATGATGCGTATGAAGTTTTAAAAAATATTGTATAATAGTAAGTTCGCACAACTTATCTCTCAACGAAGCTCTAAAAATATGATTTAAAACAATAAATAAATAAAATAAGTACTGTTAATTTTTCTAAAATACTGTTAATATTCTTCATAGACCAGATGTACTTAATTTTTTTGTCTCACGACTTTTAAAAATGTGATATCCGGATGCGACAAGCCCTTTAGGCTCTAGAGCGTGCCGAAAAAAAAATACATACATACATACACTCGAACATAACCTTCCTTCTGGCGTAGTCAGGTAAAAACGGCGTGTCGATTGAAAATATTCACAGATTGTCACGTCACGTTAGATATAAAATAAGTCTGTGGCAGGTCGCAGGTGTGTTAGTAATATAATATAATAATAATATAGTGGGACATTAACACACACGGTCATCTGATCCCAAACTAAGCAGAGCTTGTACTATGGAAACCAGATAACTGGTAATATACTACATATAATACTTTTCTTTTGTAAATATATACTTAAATATAGATAATTACACCCAGACACAAGACAAACAGACATATTTAAACAAATGTTTGTCTCGGGTGGGAATCGAACCCACGACCTGCGGCGTGAAAAGCAAGTATCTTACCGATCACGCCACCGGCCCGTCCTGTAACGAGATTGCGGTGTAAACCTGTAACGAGATTGCGGTGAGCTGTCAGTAATGTCATAATTTTGACATTACTCATCATCACTGCGTAGAGCGGCCTTGCAGTTTGTAGGTCGTGTTGTAGGCAGTGGGTAAGCAATTGTACTCCCACTGATGTTATATCAGTTAAATACTATTATTATTTATACATATTATCATGACTTGTCTAATAGGAGTAAGTTATTTATTGGTAATCTTACGGTTTTGATAAGTTTAGTCTTAGAAAATTTAACACGTTTTTTTATTATTGAATAGGCTGGCGCTTGACTACAACTTACCTGATGTTAAGCAATGATGTAAAAATAGTCCGAGTCCTTAGTTTATGCATTATGAGATATGACTTTGAGTTTATTACGCAAATACCAAATATTAAATCTCATCCTCAAATATTTTATTGTAATTTAAAGTGATCGAATTTATGATCGATAAATAAAACATTTTATATTTGTCTTTATACTGACTGATGATTTACAGAAATGGTAATGAGATTAATAAAACACCTATAAATATAACTCAAACATAATGAACTTGCTTTTGAAATACATAAATTTGATTCTTAAGTTCGATAACCTCGTAAAAATCTTGACATTCGTATAAATAGGTGCGGAGCAAGCTCACTACAATCCTCCTCGGTTCGACCGTCCTCGGACGGCTCACCGAAAAAGTCCGGTGAACCAATAGAGGCCCTTCCGGCTAATTGGGTTAGGTCATCAGTAAAAAAAAACTAAATAAATAAACATAATCAGCCTGTTTTATGTCAACTGCTGGACACAGGTCTGTGATGATAAAGCACGCCGCTCAGCACTTGGCGCGTTTTAGGAAAGACTAGGTATGTGGGAGACCTGGGAACCGATTCTTGGGTTTTAGACATCCCTAATAATATTATAAATGCGAAAGTAACTCTGTCTGTCTGTTACGCTTTCCTCTTAAAGTACTGAACCGATTTGGATGAAATTGGGTATGGAGGTAGTTTGAGACCCGAGAAAGGACATAGGATACTTTTTATCCGACAGCGCAAAAAGAAGGTCGTTTTGGCGCGATAACCGACATACACGCGGGCGATGCCGCTGTCGGAAAGCTAGTATAATTATAATAGACAAATGTAAAAAAATGTCAGAGAACTAATGAAATCCTTATTTTATCTTCGACATAAATGTTTATTAGACATTAAATGTCTATAGCGCGAGAATCGGGACCTTGGGACCGCACTCCACCTTTTTGTTTGTGAAAATGCGTAATGTCTCTCGGCAAACTTCGTATTTACATAAATGGTACACGACACGAGTGACAAATATAATATATGCAGCGAGTGTAAGTGTGACAGCAATAGTCAGCCGAAAATAGGAGCACTGTATTTTTAAAAATGATAATTTCAAAAAACCATAAACAGCTACAAATCAAACTGTCACTTTTGAAAATAGAATAAAAAGATGGCGTCCGAATTATAGTTTTTTATTGTGTTACAAGGGCCAGTGAGTGAGCATGATCACACCTGTACTTTCTTTATTGCATAATAAACCGGTAACCGATTGCGTTTAACGGTTTCTGTCACGCTTATAATTTTTATATTCAAAGTGTTTCATCAAGATGAAATACGCGGAAAAGATGGTGCGTATTAGACCTACAATTTTAATGGTAGGTATATTATTATGCCTTCACTGGTTTTTGCATACGACTCTGCGATTAGGAAAATATTTTAACCATTGTGGAAACTTTGAGAAAATAAACTTCTAAAACTGTTAATAAACGAGCATTTTTTAAATTTGTTTTGTCTTAGTACAAAAAAGTACACTGAAAAAGGTTTGCTGTTGATAGTGTTGGTATTGATCATTGTACTGTTGTCACCCACACACTGCCGTATCAGCTGTGCTCTTGCTAGGCATGAACGCGGGTCAAGGCCGCTTATTTTATTATAAACTAGCGACCCGCCCCAGCTTCGCACGGATGCAATGTGCTATACTTATAAACCTTCCTCTGGAAAAAAACCGCATCAAAATCCGTTGCGTAGTTTTAAAGATACATAGGGACATAGAGACAGAAAAAGCGACTTTGTTTTATACTATGTAGTGATCTATAATATCTCCTGCCTGCATACCTAGATAATCAGCTTAGACTGGCTGCAGTAGCCGGACTTTTAGAAATAAAAATGATAAAGTTTATAGTAATAGTTTTTTTTTCAATATTTTCACACATTCACACAGCGCCATCTAGGTCCAAATCAAGCAATTATTGCTTGTGTTATGTGTACTAGGAATGTAATAACATACAATAATACATAGTTATTTAATATGGATAAATTATACCCCAGAAATATACCACTACGTAGACCAATCCAAAAATTATCTAATAGATTCACAGATGGCGCTAGTTCAAAGAATTTAGCATTTCCGTGGCGGTTACACTTTCTATCTAGTTCTTATGTGCCCAGTGTCAGTGTACAGTGCGTTAAAGAACTTCGTTGCAAAAATAGTTCAGCAGTAGCCTTACAAACGTACCAAACAGACAGACTTACTTTCACAGCTGTAATGTTTATGATTGTAACTGTTATATTAATATTGCAACACAATAATGAACATAGTGTACTTGAAAATTATATGTTTTGTAACCAAAACAGCACCGAAACGACCTAATTCTGTAATCAAACATCATCATTCATTGCAGTCCACATCATCAGTCATGCATCAGTATATTGCAGTCTACAGTTAGACATAGACCTCTCCCAATAAGAGCTATTTCTCTCAGTCTTCGTCTTATCGCATTTAGGTATATCTTCTATTTAATATAAACGAATCACTAAATGTGTTGTTAAGAGCAAAACTCGAGAACGACTGAACCGATGTCGCTAATACTTTTTTTTAGAATATTCCTTGAAGTGCGAGGATGGTTCTTACGCAGAGAAAAATAAAGGAAAACTCTGAAACGGCTTGACCGATTTTTATGAAATCTTATGCCTATAGTCGGTGTTCGTGATGAACACAAGAAAAATAACTTGGTATTTTGATTAAAACTTGTATCAATTTAAATTGATTTTGAATTTTAAAAAGTGACTATATTTGTGTAGTGTCACTGGTGGGGGTGGTCGATAGGGGCGCTGGTGTAGAATGTATATGGAGTATTGTGATTTGTGGAATGTTTGACTCAATACATTTTAAATGATTGTCTGTGCGGAAATCTGGCGTCGACAGTCGGTAGGTCTGTGAATCGGTCGTCATGTATTTTGACGACGTCTGCGGGCTTCGAAAGAAAATAAATATAAACGCTTAATTTAGGACTAGATGGCGTTGTGTGGGTATGAGTGAAAATAATAATAAAAATAGCTACTGCTAGTGCCAGCTATCTGTCGCAAATCGTCACTACCTCGTCGACCTAACTGGAGGACTGTGGCCTACATGTGTTTTTTTTATTTGTTTGTGTCAAATATGTCCGTTCTGTTTCTAATCCTTTGTCCTATGTCGATAACTTCAGTTCTTTGTCGGACAACCTCATTGCGGATTTTATCCTCCATCGAAATGCCAATAATAAGGATAATCTGGATTTTTAGATACTGAAGAAGTTTCTCCGGCTACTGAATTGACTCACCAGGTGCGCAGGAGATATTATGGTCCACAAGCGTGTGCGCAAACACAGGTGCACTCTCTATTCACTTCACTGTCAGAGTCCCGTAGGATGGATTGACCGATACGACTGGTAATATATTGGGCGCAGGACCGACGGCTTAACGTGCTCTCGCACGGGGGTATCACACCACCAGTTTCCTGACTCCAGGCTTGTGCAGAGAAATTAGATAAGTCTGAACACTCTTTTTGGTCATGGGATTGCGATTTGAACCACGTGAGCTATCCACTAAGCTACTAAGCCAGTACTTACCGGGCAGAAACAAATACTAAAGACGTTCGTTCCAACTGTCAGAATTTGTACGTTTTCGAATCTCGAAATAATTTAAATCGATTAGGGATGTTCCGAGTTATTAAATAAATTAATTTTATTGTCCGAGATAACTTAATCGTTAATTTTATTCGATTTGTTGTCGATTTTACTGATTATTGATTTATGTGGGATAAAAGTAAATGATTTTTTATACTAAAGAAGTAAGTCGTTAGGTATGCATAAATCCAGAATATTATAAGCAATTAGTGAAATAAATAAGTAAATTTTTAAAAACTTAACTTAGGGAGTTTCGCGAGTTTTTCGCCAATCGTTCGGGTTATGAGAGTTGTGGGACGGGCAAAGGAACACCGCGGGGTTTTCGTGAGTAAACTTTTTTGGAGTCTCACATACCCATTGTCACGACCGGATGATGTGCCAGAACCTATAAAAGGTTCCCCTCGAAAAAAACGATATACCGCGTTGTATGGCACTACATATTTTTGGTACTAGATATAATGATAAGGGAACAAAAAATCGGTCTAAAATACAAACCTTTTTGTGAAATTTGTTTCGAAGGTGAGAATCTACTTCACAAATTTTAGTTTGATGTTTTTTTATAAAGAGGCTTTTTTTACGCAGTTAATAAGTGAATACGGTTAATATATATGTAAGTATATTATGTTATGTACTCTATTTTCTATACCACTGCTCTGCTTAATTTTTTAAACACAGTCACAGTTACAGAACCTCTCATTATTTCAAGCAACACGCGAACGGAAATGTGAAAGTTTTAGCACTTTGATAAGTAATAATTTTTTTTATCTATCTCACTGAGAATTGCTAATATTAAATATATAACGTGTTTTATAGGAAAATGATATTTTTTATTATTATTATTTTATTAAAAATGTGTTTGAATTAAAAATGTTTGCTTTCTAAACCACTTCAAAAGAGGTCAATTTGGTTGTATTGCAAAATGTTTTTTAGTGTTTAAAATTATTTGGAAGTTGTAATTTTTTTGTTATAATATGATAAGTAATATTCGTTATACGTATTTTAATATTCGTAATAGCGTGTTTACATGGAAACTATTGATAGATGTAATTACACAATCAAATAGCAAAGTTCAACAATTATAATCAAACCTTTTTAATTTAGTCACGTAAATAAACAAAATGTACATAGAAGCCATTATTTACCGCTAAAGTTCCTCGCAAACGAGCCACTAGCTACACACTACTAGTGGCTTTACAACAGCCACTTTCAACTTACTAGTGGCGCGCGAATTACTTGCCCATCCATCTTGATTGCTTTGTAGGCAATTTTCATACAAATTTACGGGCACGAATTTCCTCCACTATTTTACAATTGGGCCAAGTGTAGCCTAATAGGTGTAAACTATATAAAAAGTACCTAAATCTAACATTAGGTATTATTAATCTAACGTGATACATTTAGGTACTGTTTATTTCAACAACATTTTCCCTTGGATAACTTAAAACTTGGTAAGTATCTATTAAAAAGTCTAGAATTCGTGTCAGTTTCAAAGGAAAATAAAATGATAGAATATTTATTTTAATAGTTGTGGTCAAGCGCAAGCCTATTTTATTATTATGCTTTCAATATTACTTATTCACGGGTAGAAAACTGTACATTGTACATACTATGCGAATACAGAGTAGTATGTAGAAGTCACCCAATATTTACTATTAATTAAGTAATCTGTGACAAGACGACGGGTCACTACAAAATAAACGAGTCACTAGAAAGAGTTGCAAAGTACAAGTGGCGAGATGAAGCTCGTGTATTGTAGCTTTAGGGTCTATTACGAAACATGGCGTTGCGTTGGCAGCACTGGGAGTAAAGTTATGTCACTATTGTATTAAGATGGTGTTTAATTTGCATAGATAATTTATAATTACTTAAATATATATTGCTCACGCTTATAACATCCGGAGGTGTAGGCAGAGGTTAATGTCACTCACGTTTCGCCTGCTGTTTAGATCTCAGGTGTTATTTACTCGTAACTGCTTTGGTGACCTAGAGAATGTTGTGTTCTGTTTCCTCTAGCGATATCGCTACATACATAAATAATAATAATAATAATCGACATACGTCGTGGGTTTAAATCTCGCGCGAACTAAAAAGAGTGTTAAATTTGCTGCTAGAAAATAAAAAGTAACCTCTTCCAGCTCAAACTGGCACTATAGCCGGTATACAAACGTTAGCTGTTGGATATAAAAAACACTGACACTTTTTGCTCGATATGGGATTATAAACCGGGATTTGTCATGCTACCTACTACTGTACCAACGCGGGTGTGTTAAGTAATAAAACTGCCGTATAATGTTTAATAATTTGCATAGATAATTAATAATAAAGTTTAAGTGATCATAATCTTGGAAGTTTAAGAATGTGACAGTCTCAAGGTACTCTAGTGTTAGTTAATCACTTTCATTTTTACTGCATAGTAGGTAAGTAATAGTAGTAAGCTGTAAGTGACACTTTTTAAGAGAGGTAGGATACATTGATTTTATTCGTTCTATGAATAGCCAGACTGGTGACATACCGTCCACCTTACAGGTGGATATACACTAGAGCATCTGCTCGAGCATTTCTATGTAATGTAACATTCTTATGAATTGTAGCGACAAGTAAAAGCTCAGTTTTCTTTGTATTGCATTTTGGTTTGTGAACGGGTGATACACTAAAACAAATCATAGAGCGGCTCGTAGTTCTGTTACAAATAAATGCTCTAGTCTATACTCACCTTTAAGAATACACGCAGTGTAATATCTTTTGCTTGTGTGTCTGAGGGGAGTTCATCATCTACAAAGTCATTTATGCAATTGTATTGCTAAAATCATAATCTTTGCCATAAGAATCGTTAAATTAATGCCAATCGACTTGTGAAATAATTTAACGTCTACATTATTAACTGTTTAGTTACCCATCCCTAATGTTAAATTTTATTTAATAACACAGAGTAGGTTATATACAGAACCTACCTATTTCACAACCAGTAAACTGCAAGTCCGGGCAATTTTATTCTATTTCCGGGACTAAAGTATGAAACACTATAAAACGCTTTGTGGTATTGTCAGCTTTCCCAAGTTTACAGATGTTATCTACCACGTTGTCACAACAATGGACCGATGGGATCAGCAGAAGCACTGACTATTTGTGCAATTAAACAGAATAACTATTGTTACGTCGTATAGTGTCTTCAACAAATGAAGGGGTGCCAATTTGAAGTTGAAGAAATGTTCTTTCTTTAAGCGTCGAAACAAATATTTGGGACTAGAGGATTCGATCCCGGTCGAATATTTAAATCCCAAAATTTCGGGATTATGTACAGTTAATCTCGGGATCACGGCATAGTCCAAGGATTGTATTGATAATGGAAAGTGGTTAGAAAAAAATGTTTTTCATCTACATTTATGTACACCAAAAAAAATATGAATACCGACTTTTGAATTACCGAATTACCGACACTTTTACGCATAATTCGGTACTGGTCGATAGCAAAAACAAATGAAACAACTGTTTAAACAAGATGGCTGTCAAAACTTCAAATCAAGATAGGCAATAAATGGATAATTTCTGAACGCATCTCTAATAAAAACTCATAAAGACTCCTGAAAATCCGCTATAGATTAACAGTATAAAATACAATCAGTCGTCGAAGACGTCTTCATACAATTTCGGAGTACGTAACTCCGGTTTGCGATTATCAGTAGGTAACTACTAAACAACTTTCGTTCTCAAAAGCAAAATTTATAACAAAACATGCAAACGATAAACGCTTTCATCGATATTAGTGAAGACTCTTGTAACGTCATCCTCAACAAACTCACGTACGTCCTAAATTACGAACACTTTCCATTTCACAAACGATTGCGATAAATCACTTATGTACATTTTAGAATCATCATTTTACTACACAAATAAGATATTTATTTATAACATATAGATTCTCAAATTTTATATCCTGAAGTTAATTTAAGAAAATACTAAATAAAGAACTAAATTAACTTATTAACTAACTTAAACTAAAATGTCAAATAAATCTTCGGCATCTAGTAACAATATTCATTTTTGATTAAAAAAAGCAGATTGATTTTTTTTCGCGGTTTTTTTCCACCCGTGAATATGAAGTTTGAAAAGACTGAAACATCGGGATCTAAAATCTAAAATAAACCGCGATAAAATCCGTCAAAAAGTAGTTTTAATTCAATGTTTAAAAAAAGGAACTGATTTTTTTTAAATCAACATTTTATTAAAAGAATAAAATTATTAACAAAAAAAACTAACAGTTTTTAATATTTTTTACTTTATTTCATACGTTTGTGTTTGGAACAAGGCTTTCATATTTTTTAACCCTGGTTGGACACCTACCTACTGAGTATTTTTTGTACAGATCATCAAAATTCTCCACGCGGTAGGCTGCTCTGTGGTTTTAGCAGTGTTTGTTAATAGTTGCCAGTCATTCACTGCACGGTAGGAAAGTAAATTCTATGTTATAATAGTGTAGATCATCTCAAAAAAGATTGATCGTTTTATTTCAAGATGTTAATAAAAATTATAATATTTTCACACATACGCACAGCGCCATCTAGTACCAAATTAAGCAATTATATTTGCTTGTGTTATGGTACTATAAAAACTAATATATATAGGAACTAACATTAAGCTTTTTGAATACATTTTTTTAAATCTTTTTTTTTCATACAAGCTGTATGCTATGATGTAATGTTTGATGATTTCCCATGAAGCAAATTGTTTTTTAAAACAGCGCCATCTACATTCCTACACGTGTAATTACGTGAGTAGGGAAAGTTATTTGTCCTGCTTAGCAGTATTAGCATGTACTGTTTGTTTAACACTTTTCTCACTATTAAATGTGGACTTTGTTATGTTAGCAACACTGTTATTTAACGGACAACAGTACCAACTCTCTATAATGTGTTTATTTAGGGTGAAACGTGGGAATATAGGGACAATGTATGGGTTGTGTACCTGATTAATAATTTCCCATTGATATAAGTACGTATTTTACTGTTGAAATACCTAATGATCAGCGTGGTGTAGGCAGAGGTACACAAATTTACACAATGCCAGATAAGACGTCTGGAGATCCCAGGGCTTCATAAAAGTGGCCCCCTGGCCCCAAAAGAATTGTTTGTATAAAGGAAAACATCGTAAGGAAACCGGTATGTCTAACAACTAATCATTCGAGGACATGTGACATCCACCAAACCGCACTTGTCCAGCGTGTGTGGATTAAGGCCTAAACTCTCAACTCATAAGATAGATAAGAGAGTTTAGGCTGGTTTCCTCACGATGTTTTCCCGCGATTTTCTTGCTCGTGGAGATGGCCCTCAGAGAGTGTATACATAGCACGAGATTACATCGCCGCGATTCTTACGCTCGTGGAGACAGTCCCTTGGGCTAAGTTTATATAATCGCGCGGTAAGCTAAAAATTATTGGAACGAAGTTATCGCGCGTTGTGAAAGGGGGCTAGACGGAAAAAAAACTTACGAAAAGTTGTCACGACACTTTTTGCTATAGTAAGCTATTCTAAGCTGTGCGGCGTGCGCATGTTTCTCTGTCTGTCTCTTTCCCTAGAGATAGAAAAAAAAATAATAAAAAAAATATTATTATAACTTAAAGAAAATAAAATTTTATTACAATGCCTTCACTAATTAATCGAAAGGAACTTCGTTCCATCCGGGTGTCCCTTGACACCTCTCAAGCTTTTTTATCTATATTTTGTCAATATTAAATTATATGACACTCTCATTAAAGTGGTGGGTTAAGTCCTATAAAAGTCATTCATTGAGGAAGGCTAAAATTTGGGCACGATATATAATGAAGTTCTCGCGGGTGAACCCCGACGGTAAGTCAGTTTGTAATACTTTGATACAGCAAAACTAAAAATAATCGGATCTAATCAAATTCGAAACGTTTTCGTTGCAGGTGAATGCTTGTCAACCATTTGGTGTTGTTGTAACGTAGTGCTTGACATTACGTTACAATCCCTACTAATATTATAAATGCGAAAGTAACTCTGTCTGTCTGTCTGTTACGCTTTCCCGCTTAAACCTCTCAACCGATATTGATGAAACTTGGCACAGACAATCTTTAGACCCTGAGAAAGAACATAGGCTACCTTTTATTGCGAAAAAAACCGAAATCCACGCGGACGAAGTCGCGGGCGGCCGATATACGACATAAACTCTTATTAGAATCTTTAGTTATAATGGACTTTGTCTCTTTCTTGGCAAATGACAAGGTGACAGACAAAACAAACGAATTATAAACCTATTTTAGCTATAATGAGCTTATAATACGTTATAAATACGGGGTTAGTATTTAATTATTACATTAAATCTGGGTCTCGATTCACGCCCTTTACACATTTTTCATTAATCTCTAATAGACATAATATGTCGAAGATAAAATAAGGATTCCATTTGATTACTGTTATTTTTTTCTACATTTAATTTTGTCTATTAGAGTTAAAGCTTGAAAATCGGGGCCTTATAAAATACATTGAGCGAATGCTGGTGACGAAGCACCTTTAAATAAATAAATATTCTGGGACATTAACACACACGGTCATCTGGTCCCAAGCTACACAGAGCTTGTGTTATGGAAACCAGATAACTGGCATATACTATACATATTATTACATATAATACTTTTCTTTTGTAAATATATACATTTAATAGATATTTACACCCAGACTCGACACAATCACAAAAAATTATCACTAATGTTTGTTTTGTTTATTTCTTTACTAGCTTTCCGCCCGCGGCTACGCCCGCGGGCGGTTATCGCGTCAAAACATTACCTTCTTTTTGCGCAGTCGGATAAAAACTATCCTATGTCCTTTTTCGGGTATCAAAATACCTCCATACCCAATTTCATCCAAATCGGTTCAGTAGTTTTTGCGTGAAAGCGTAACAAACAAACTTACATTCGCATTTATAATATTAAGTTAATAATAATATTAATTAAGTAAGTATATAAAGTGCCAGACTACATAACAGGTTGACATGTGGTCTGGCACTATAAAGGATTGGATGATTGTATAACAAACAAATTGATTAACTGTGTACTGTTTTGGTAAACCAAGATCATAAACAGTATTACATGACAAAATTGTTTACAATACTATGCACAATACTCAGAGACATATCAAAGTATACTAGAGGTTCCTTGCCTCAGAAATACAAGGACGCGGATTCGATTCCCGGTCGTGCCTACACCCGCTGCTGAATATCGGTGAAGTAAAACATCGTGAGAAACCGTCGCGTCATAATCTAAGAAATAATCATTCGAGGACATGTGTCATAAATCTAACCCGCACTTGGCCCGCGTGTGTGGATTAAGGCCTAAACACTCACAACTCGTAAGATAGTTGGGAGAAGACTTATACTTATACTTTTATTATACTCTCTAGACTGGTTAGGGATAGGAAGGATTTTGCAAAGGTGGCCCTGCCCGCCCAATAGGTCATGGCAGCAGAAAAAAAAGAATATTATAAATGCGAAAAATTAGTATGAAAGTGTACAAGTGTGTGTGTTTATGTTTGTTACTCTTCCAGACAAAAACTACTCGGTGGATTTGGATGAAATTACTCACAGAGATAGATTGTAGTCTGGAATAACACTTATGCTACTTTTTATCATAATACCACGCGGACAAAACCGCGAACGGAAGCTAATGTATCACAGATAATATGATACTCGCATATCGCCATCTGAGGTACAAAGTCATAAAACATTAATTAAATCTCTTATAGAACTATTTAACCACAGATATAAGTAATGTAAGACTATTCGTCACTAATATCCGTATCGCTTGAATCATCATCACTGTCTGTGCAGCTTGAGGAGTCAGAATCTTGGCGATAGGCGATACGCGAGTTAAACGGTCGGCGTGTAATAATTAAGTTTATAAACAATTTTTACCAACTCGTATTTCGAAACTTGTTTGTAAAATGTTACAAAACTGTAACTATGGTTGATGTATTTCATAACGTTCATGTAGCTGAATGCCAAAACTGTAATTAAATACTTAATTGATAAACAAAATGGTTTTTACGGCGCTCCTTTTAATTTATGTGTAGGTAATTAATAAATGAATAATATTAGGTACCTCGATAAAAATTTGTATCATAGAAAAATCTATTATAAAATTTCCATGTCACAATGTTAGTTACCGTACTCCTCCGAAACGGCTTGACCGATTTTTAGCAAATTTTATATGCGTACTAGCTGCCCCATCGAACTTCGTACCGCGTATTTATAAAAAAAAAATGTTCACTTACGGGGATGAAAATTAGAAGTTGGCCGATTCTCAGACCTACTGAATATGCATAAAAAATTTCATAAGAATCGGTCAAGCCGTTTCGGAGGAGTATGGCAACGAAAACTGTGACACGAGAATTTTATATATTAGATTCAGTAGGTCTGAGAATCGGCTACTGAGGTTCTCGTCGAGTGTGTACAACCGCCATAATATACGAGTTTACAAATGACAGGACAAAAATGACATTAAATCTAGTATTGTCTTAGATTTACGCGAATATCACACATTGAAATAAAACTACTTTTTAACGGATTTTATCGCGGTTTATTTTAGATTTTAGATTTTTTAATATACCACCAGCTTGGGACCCAGTGCTTAATTTACTTGTACCATAACCCAAGCAAAATCAACTCAGAATTCAAGACACTGTGAGCTCAGTTTGCTTAAATCGGAACGCAACTTAAATATTAATGTTTGAAGGTAGTCAGTAATAATTGTGATTAATATTTTTGGACGTCAAATATCTCAGTCCACCCGTGAACATGAAGTCTGAAAAGACTTTGAAACGTCGGGATCTAAAATCTAAAATAAACCGCGATAAAATCCGTTAAAAAGTAGTTTTATTTCAAGACATTAAATCTGTTGATAGTTGAGAAGACTATTATTTTTCAGCTATCTGTTAATACTTTCTGATAATCTGATCTTGTAGCATGTAATTTGATCGAACACGGTTACATCGCGAGTTACCAAATAGGTAACAAAGTTTCATAATTTACAACTTAGCATCACATTTGCTCAAAGTAACGCAATCTGAACAAGAAATACGTAAAAACGAAATTAACGGATTGGGTTTCGATTGTAAAATTACAATATTATTTGTTCAGTCGGTATTTTGTCCGTGCTCACCCTGGAGCGACGCCTGTAGGTGATGTAGGGTTACCTGCACTTCCCTTTTAAAGTGTCCCAAACCTGGGAGTGCCAAGTGGCCAAGTGCGGGTTGGTGGATGTCACATGTCCTCGAATGGTTAGTTCTTAGAGATGCCTGTTTCCTCACGATGTTTTCCTTCACCGATATTGAGCAGCGGCGATGAAACAATTCACACAAAGATGTGTGGGCACGCCCGGGGTTAAAATCCACGCCCTTATATATCAAAGGCGAGTGCAATACCGCTGCGCCACCGCTGCTATGACGTCAGTTATAGGAAATCACATCTTCACTAAAGGTCAAATATGTGACAATTGACAATCAATTACACAATAATCAATAGAACAGCATTTCCTTTTTCTACCAAAATACATTAAAAAACCAACCTTAGTGTGAAGCAATAAGACTTATTTTTTATTTAGCAGAGTTGACGAATTCTATGGTAATGATGTGTTGGATTTTAAGTTTTAGTTTTGTGAGTTTAAAGTTGTAATTAGGCTGTAGAATATTCCAAGTATTGCGGTAAACAGTGTAGGTATAAGCAAATCGTTTGGACACGATTATTTTAAGCTATTATTACAATGTTTTCACTGTTTTCTTAACTGACTGCAAAGTTAATAATTCGGATATGTCATTTAATTGTTCAAACACATCGAGAAAATCATTGTACAGACTCAGACATAACTTATTTTCAGTCATTAATTTTTTGTTGAAATTCTTAAACGATCCCATTTAATGTACCTAATTTTTTTTTTAATTTTTTTTTGTTCATTTACATTGACTTAAATTGTTTTACAATACACTTGATTAAGTAATTTAAGTTACAGATTTACTTGTAAAAACGACAAGTTTAAATTCTATAGTTCTTTCTCACTATATAAAACAATCGACAATGCTTGTTCTAGATAAATATTTCTCACCGGAGACAATCTGCCTCGTTATCAACCTTGGTTCTAAAATGTGGATAATATTAATTAGCGATATCCGATAACAGATGGCGTTGCATAAACATTTGTGTTTTATCTCTACTTTTGTGAATTTTCTTTCTTTACCACAAAATTAATTAACCATCGACAAAAAGAGAGGTGTTATATAAATTACTTTTCCTGTTTTTTTTTAAGTAATATATTTTTATTTTTTATTATACAATTACTAATATGTAAATAAAATGGAGGCTGGCATCATTCTTTGACCAAAGGCTAGTTTTTATTTAATTTGACTAATTTTAATTTTTAGTTCACGTGACCAACAATCAAATTGTACATTTAAATAAAAATTATTATTAATAAAAATATCGGCATTCAAAGGTTCTAAGTAAACTAGAAAGTAACTTAGAATGAAAAACAAAAAAAAGCAAAATGATATTTTTAATCACAAATTTGTTATACTTAAAGTATTTTGGAAGTTTGCAAAACGTAACCACAATGTATCAAACCTCTTCCGATACCGGGAATCGAACCCGAGCCTCCTGGGTGAGAGCCAGGTATCCTAGCCACTAGACCATATCGGATGTGTAGAAGATTGCTAAATATTGAACTTACTTTAATGTGCTTAACAATATAAAATTACAAATGTAATTTATCATCATTCCCCTCGCCTTTTTCCCATTTCTATTGGGGTCGGCTCCCAGTCTAACCTGATGCGGCTAGCTACCAGAATTATACGAGCGACTGCCATCAGACCTCGAAACCCACAGGGAACCAGTAGCCAAGATGGTTAGACCAGGTGTCAGATTATATTGGCTTCTAGTCAGAAGTATGTAGTCACATGTAACGATTGTCATAGATGTGTTAAATGGCAACCGGGACCGACGGCTTAACGTGCTCTCCGAGGCACGGAGGGTAGTCCCTCAACCAACCAGACACCGAAACATTTTTTTGTTGTTACAGAAATATTGTCTGAGGCGGGAATCGAACCCGCGACCTCCGGCTTACACCGCTCGACTACCGAGGTCGTCCAAATGTAATTTATCGTGAATGAATATTTACTAAACATTACTTATATGTAAATATTAAGCTTTTCGCCCCCGCTTCGGTTATCGCGCTAACTAAACTAATTAACCTCTTTGTACACAATTGGATAAAACCACCCTTTGTCCATAAATAAATATTCTAGGACATTAACACACACGGTCATCTGGTCCCAAGCTAAGCAGAGCTTGTGTTATGGAAACCAGATAACTGGTATATACTATACATACAATACTTTTCTTTTTTAAATATATACTTTTATATGATATTTACACCCAGACTCGACACAAACACAAAGGAGAGGTCAAAAGTGGGCTAGAATTTTGAACACCAATGTGATATACCTCATTCGAAAGCTTATTTAATAAGCTGTTAGAATTTAACTAAATACGAATTTTAGGAGCAACCATTTTTGTAAAAATCAAAAAAATATAATAGAAAAACAAAACGCACATTACCTTTAATTATCCGTTTCCTAAGCAGTATAAATATTGCAATCACGTCAATAATTGCATTCTGTTACAGTACTATTCTCTTGTAATATTATTCTAGCTGCAGCTTAATGTAATTATGACGAAAAATATTTGTTATCTTATTAGTGTAATAACAAAACGCGTGGAAAAAAATATAATTACGGGAAACGTCATGATGTCATTGTCATTGATCAGTTTGATTGACAGCGTCGAAATAATTTTGATTTTTTTGGTTGCTCAATTGTCATTTGACCATGGGGTTGCCAATTGCAATAATCATAATATTGCATTAAGGATTCTTATTTTCAATTTCAATTTTTTTAAAAACGGAGGGGTGTAAAATTATTTGAAATACACCAAAAAATTTAATTAATTATGCTCTATTAACCTATGTAACTCAGATTGCTGTTCAAATTTACAATTATTTTAATCCCAGGCTCTATACATTTTTTGAACGTCTCCTTTTCATCACTAATGTTTGTCTCGGGTGGGAATCGAACCCACGACCTGCGGCGTGAAAAGCAAGTATCTTACTGACCACGCCACCGGCGTAATTTTAGTATTTTATTTACATCAATAGTCTGATTTTATTTCAATTTTTGGCTTTGCTGCAATCAGCAAATTGCGCACATTCCCCAATTTCTGTACCAAATTTTTTTTTGTTCATTTACATTGACTTAAGTTGTTTTACAATACACTTGATTATGTAATTTAAGTTACAGGTTTACTTGTAAAAACGACAAGTTTAAATTCTATAGTTCTCTCTCACTATATAAAACAATCGACAATACTTGTTCTAGATAAATATTTCTCACCGGAGACAATCTGCCTCGTTATCAACCTTGGTTCTAAAATGTGGATAATATTAATTAGCGATATCCGATAACAGATGGCGTTGCATAAACATTTGTATTTTATCTTTAATTTTGTGAATTTTCTTTATTTACCACAAAATTAATTAACCATCGACAAAAAGAGAGGTGTTATATAAATTACTTTTCCTGTTTTTTTTTAAGTAATTTATTTTTATTTTTTATATAATTACTAATATGTAAATAAAATGGAGGCTGGCATCTGACAGCAAAGCTACGTTGTGTGTCAATCCTAATTCTTTGACCAAAGGCTAGTTTTTATTTAATTTGACTAATTTTAAATTTTGGTTCACGTGACCAACAATCAAATTGTACATTTAAATAAAAATTATTATTAGTAAAAATATCGGTAGTCAAAGGTTCTAAGTAAACTAGAAAGTAACTTAGAATGAAAAACAAAAAAAAGCAAAATGATATTTTTAATCACAAATTTGTTATACTTAAAAGTATTTTGGAAGTTTGCAAAACGTAACCACCATGTATCAAACCTCTTCCGATACCGGGAATCGAACCCGAGCCTCCTGGGTGAGAGCCAGGTATCCTAGCCACTAGACCATATCGGATGTGTAGAAGACCGCTAAATAATGAACTTACTTTAATGTGCTTAACAATATAAAATTACAAATGTAATTTATCATCATTCCCCTTGCCTTTTTCCCATTTCTATTAGGGTCGGCTCCCAGTCTAACCTGATGCGGCTAGCTACCAGAATTATACGAGCGACTGCCATCAGACCTCGAAACCCGTAGGGAACCAGTAGCCGAGATGGTTAGACCAGGTGTCAGATTATATTGGCTTCTGACTACATGTAACGATTGTCATAGATGTGTTAAATGGCAACCGGGACCGACGGCTTAACGTGCTCTCCGAGGCACGGAGGGTAGTCCCTCAACCAACCAGACACCGAAACATTTTTTTGTTGTTACACAAATATTAAATTAACGGATTGGGTTTCGATTGTAAAATTACAATATAATTGGTTCGGTTGGTGTACACTTGCCTTTTTTAGTGTCCCAAACCTGGTAGTGCCAAGTGGCCAAGTGCGGGTTGGTGGATGTCACATGTCCTCGAATGGTTAGTTCTTAGAGATGCTTGTTTCCTCACGATGTTTTCCTTCACCGATATTGAGCAGAGGCGATGAAACAATTCACATAAAGATGTGTGGGCACGCCCGGGGATAAAATCCACGCCCTTAGGGGCCGTTCAAGTATTACGTAAGCACTATGGGGGTGCGGGGGGTCTTTGTTTTGCTTATTATGGATGACATGGGGGGTAGGGGAGTCTAGATGATGATTACGTCATCGGTAGTTATTTACTTTTTTACACAAATGGCAACCCTCACATTGTCTATGCTTGAAAACGAAACGCATTTTTAAAAATTCCCGCAAATAATGCATACGTTTAGGCACTCGCTTTAGAACCGATTTGGGGAATTACATACCAAAATCGGATGAAAGTGAGCAGCCTCACAACACTGAGCAGCAATCCAATGTCATCGAAAACTTAGAATCATGGATTCGGGTTTCATGGACTGAAGACTGTTAATTTGAATTTAATATGTGTACCAAAAATTTAAAATAAGTTTGTTATGTTCGTAAGAATATAATATTTTTGTCCCTTACTCTATGTTGAATACTGTATCAGTAAAATCTAATCCTTATCCTAAATCTATTTTCTTATTTTTAAAATTATAATTATAACATTATAATCTTAATATATATATATATATTTCTTGTGTGCGTGTGTATGTGACTGAACTCCTCCTAAACGACTGGACCGATTTTGATGAAATTTTTTGTGTGTGTTCAAGGGGATCTGGGAAGGGTTTAGATTCACAATTTTGCGCGGTACGAAGTTCGCTGGGGCAGCTAGTTACAATATAAAAAAAAAACATTTATAATTGAAAAATGTTTACGTAAGCATGGGAGGAGGGGGTAAGAGCTTTGCTTACTTTTGCTGACAAGGGGGATGGGGGGGTAAATGATTGTAATAAATAAATCTGCTTATGTAATATTTGAACGGCCCCTTATATATCAAAGGCGAGTGCAATACCGCTGCGCCACCGCTGCTATGACGTCAGTTATAGGAAATCACATCTTCACTAAAGGTCAAATATGTGACAATTGACAATCAATTACACAATAATCAATAGAACAGCATTTCCTTTTTCTAACAAAATACATTAAAAAACCAACCTTAGTGTGAAGCAATAAGACTTATTTTTAATTTAGCAGAGTTGACGAATTCTAGGGTAATTATGTGTTGGATTTTGAGTTTTAGTGCTGAGATTTTAAAGTTGTAATTAGGGTGTAGAATATTCCAAGCATTGCGGTAAACAGTGTAGGTATAAGCAAATCGTTTGGACAAGATAATTTTAAGCTATTATTACAATGTTTTCACTGTTTTCATAACCGACTGCAAAAGTTAACAATTCGGATATGTCATTTAATTATTCAGACACATCGAGAAAATCATTGTACAGACATTTTTTTTTTTCAGTAATTAATTTTTTGTTGAAATTCTTAAACGATCCCATTTTCTGTACCTAAATTTTTTTTAATTTTTTTTTTTTTCATTTACATTGACTTAAATTGTTTTACAATACACTTGATTATGCAATTTAAGTTACAGGTTTACTTGTAAAAACGACAAGTTTAAATTCTATAGTTCTCTCTCACTATATAAAACAATCGACAATACTTGTTCTAGATAAATATTTCTCACTGGAGACAATCTGCCTCGTTATCAACCTTGGTTCTAAAATGTGGATAATGTTAATTAGCGCTATCCGATAACAGATGGCGTTGCATAAACATTTGTGTTTTATCTCGACTTTTGTGAATTTTCTTTCTTTACCACAAAATTAATTAACCATCGACAAAAAGAGAGGTGTTATATAAATTACTTTTCCTGTTTTTTTTTAAGTAATATATTTTTATTTTTTATTATACAATTACTAATATGTAAATAAAATGGAGGCTGGCATCATTCTTTGACCAAAGGCTAGTTTTTATTTAATTTGACTAATTTTAATTTTTAGTTCACGTGACCAACAATCAAATTGTACATTTAAATAAAAATTATTATTAATAAAAATATCGGTATTCAAAGGTTCTAAGTAAACTAGAAAGTAACTTAGAATGAAAAACAAAAAAAAGCAAAATGATATTTTTGATCACAAATTTGTTATACTTAAAGTATTTTGGAAGTTTGCAAAACGTAACCACAATGTATCAAACCTATTCCGATACCGGGAATCGAACCCGAGCCTCCTGGGTGAGAGCCAGGTATCCTAGCCACTAGACCATATCGGATGTGTAGAAGTTTGCTAAATAATGAACTTACTTTAATGTGCTTAACAATATAAAATTACAAATGTAATTTATCATCATTCCCCTTGCCTTTTTCCCATTTCTATTGGGGTCGGCTCCCAGTCTAACTTGATGCGGCTAGCTACCAGAATTATACGAGTGACTGCCATCAGACCTCGAAACCCGTAGGGAATCAGTAGCCGAGATGGTTAGACCAGGTGTCAGATTATATTGGCTTCTGACTACATGTAACAATTGTCATAGATGTGTTAAATGGCAACCGGGACCGAAGGCTTAACGTGCTCTCCGAGGCACGGAGGGTAGTCCCTCAACCAACCAGACACCGAAACATTTTTTGTTGTTACAGAAATATTGTCCGGGGCGGGAATCGAACCCGCGACCTCCGGCTTACACCGCTCGACTACCGAGGTCGTCCAAATGTAATTTATCGTGAATGAATATTTACTAAACATTACTTATATGTAAATATTATGTTTTTCGCCCCCGCTTCGGTTATCGCGCTAACTAAACTAATTAACCTCTTTGTACACAATTGGATAAAACCACCCTTTGTCCAAAAATAAATAAATAAATATTCTAGGACATTAACACACACGGTCATCTGGTCCCAAGCTAAGCAGAGCTTGTGTTATGGAAACCAGATAACTGGTATATACTATACATACAATACTTTTCTTTTTTAAATATATACTTTTATATGATATTTACACCCAGACTCGACACAAACACAAATTTTTATCACTAATGTTTGTCTCGGGTGGGAATCGAACCCACGACCTGCGGCGTGAAAAGCAAGTATCTTACTGACCACGCCACCGGCGTAATTTTAGTATTTTTTTTTACATCAATAGTCTGATTTTATTTCAATTTTTGGCTTTGCTGCAATCAGCAAATTGCGCACATTCCCCAATTTCTGTACCAAATTTTTTTTTTAATTTTTTTTTGTTCATTTACAATGACTTAAGTTGTTTTACAATACACTTGATTATGTAATTTAAGTTACAGGTTTACTTGTAAAAACGACAAGTTTAAATTCTATAGTTCTCTCTCACTATATAAAACAATCGACAATGCTTGTTCTAGATAAATATTTCTCACCGGAGACAATCTGCCTCGTTATCAACCTTGGTTCTAAAATGTGGATAATATTAATTAGCGATATCCGATAACAGATGGCGTTGCATAAACATTTGTATTTTATCTTTAATTTTGTGAATTTTCTTTATTTACCACAAAATTAATTAACCATCGACAAAAGGAGAGGTGTTATATAAATTACTTTTCCTGTTTTTTTTTAAGTAATTTATTTTTATTTTTTATATAATTACTAATATGTAAATAAAATGGAGGCTGGCATCTGACAGCAAAGCTACGTTGTGTGTCAATCCTAATTCTTTGACCAAAGGCTAGTTTTTATTTAATTTGACTAATTTTAATTTTTGGTTCACGTGACCAACAATCAAATTGTACATTTAAATAAAAATTATTATTAGTAAAAATATCGGTATTCAAAGGTTCTAAGTAAACTAGAAAGTAACTTAGAATGAAAAACAAAAAAAAAGCAAAATGATATTTTTAATCACAAATTTGTTATACTTAAAAGTATTTTGGAAGTTTGCAAAACGTAACCACAATGTATCAAACCTCTTCCGATACCGGGAATCGAACCCGAGCCTCCTGGGTGAGAGCCAGGTATCCTAGCCACTAGACCATATCGGATGTGTAGAAGACCGCTAAATAATGAACTTACTTTAATGTGCTTAACAATATAAAATTACAAATGTAATTTATCATCATTCCCCTTGCCTTTTTCCCATTTCTATTGGGGTCGGCTCCCAGTCTAACCTGATGCGGCTAGCTACCAGAATTATACGAGCGACTGCCATCAGACCTCGAAACCCGTAGGGAACCAGTAGCCGAGATGGTTAGACCAGGTGTCAGATTATATTGGCTTCTGACTACATGTAACGATTGTCATAGATGTGTTAAATGGCAACCGGGACCGACGGCTTAACGTGCTCTCCGAGGCACGGAGGGTAGTCCCTCAACCAACCAGACACCGAAACATTTTTTTGTTGTTACACAAATATTAAATTAACGGATTGGGTTTCGATTGTAAAATTACAATATAATTGGTTCGGTTGGTGTACACTTGCCTTTTTTAGTGTCCCAAACCTGGTAGTGCCAAGTGGCCAAGTGCGGGTTGGTGGATGTCACATGTCCTCGAATGGTTAGTTCTTAGAGATGCTTGTTTCCTCACGATGTTTTCCTTCACCGATATTGAGCAGCGGCGATGAAACAATTCACATAAAGATGTGTAGGCACGCCCGGGGATAAAATCCGCGCCCTTAGGGGCCGTTCAAGTATTACGTAAGCACTATGGGGGTGCGGGGGGTCTTTGTTTTGCTTATTATGGATGACATGGGGGGTAGGGAAGTCTAGATGATGATTACGTCATCGGTAGTTATTTACTTTTTTACACAAATGGCAACCCTCACCTCACATTGTCTATGCTTGAAAACAAAACGCATTTTTAAAAATTCCCGCAAATAATGCATACGTTTAGGCACTCGCTTTAGAACCGATTAGGGGAATTACATACCAATTACATACCAAAATCGGATGAAAGTGAGCAGACTCACAACACTGAGCAGCAATCCAATGTCATCGAAAACTTAGAATCATGGATTCGGGTTTCATGGACTGAAGACTGTTAATTTGAATTTAATATGTGTACCAAAAATTTAAAATAAGTTTGTTATGTTCGTAAGATTATAATATTTTTGTCCCTTACTCTATGTTGAATACTGTATCAGTAAAATCTAATCCTTATCCTAAATCTATTTTCTTATTTTTAAAATTATAATTATAACATTATAATTACAATATAAAAAAAATCATTTATATTTGAAAAATGTTTACGTAAGCATGGGAGGAGGGGGTAAGAGCTTTGCTTACTTTTGCTGACAAGGGGGATGGGGGGGTAAATGATTGTAATAAATCTGCTTACGTAATATTTGAACGGTCCCTTATATTACAAAGGCGAGTGCAATACCGCTGCGCCACCGCTGCTATGACGTCAGTTATAGGAAATCACATCTTCACTAAAGGTCAAATATGTGACAATTGACAATCAATTACACAATAATCAATAGAACAGCATTTCCTTTTTCTACCAAAATACATTAAAAAACCAACCTTAGTGTAAAGCAATAAGACTTATTTTTAATTTAGCAGAGTTGACGAATTCTAGGGTAATTATGTGTTGGATTTTGAGTTTTAGTGCTGAGATTTTAAAGTTGTAATTAGGCTGTAGAATATTCCAAGTATTGCGGTAAACAGTGTAGGTATAAGCAAATCGTTTGGACACGATAATTTTAAGCTATTATTACAATGTTTTCACTGTTTTCATAACCGACTGCTAAGTTAACAATTCGGATATGTCATTTAATTGTTCAGACACATCGAGAAAATCATTCTACAGACTCAGACATAACTTTTGTTCAGTAATTAATTTTTTGTTGAAATATTTTTTTTAAATTTTTTTGTTCATTTACATTGACTTAAATTCTTTTACAATACACTTGATTAAGTAATTTTAGGACGTATTTACGAATAGTCGCGTTTCAATTTTAGGTATTATCTTACTACTACAGATGCACGGCTCACACTCACACAGCGACATACGCGAAGCGATGAAATTGCAAGTAAACTGACATGATTTGATAATTGAGCCTACTTTAGTCCGTATATTTCTTTTTAAATTTACATTGCGTTGTTTGGTTTTCAATTGAGTACATAAACTTAGTATTAGCTAAAAATAAGTAATAATTACGCACTAAGTGCTTTGCGTCCACTTTTATTGTGCAAACTGCCAACTGCCGTCGTCTATGTTTTTCGATAGCGATAAACTGCCTGTCTTCTAGTAACGAGTAAATCGGTTCCATCGTAGACTTAATCATTGCTTCACATAAGGCAAGATATGGTCAAGCGCAAGCCTATTATAGGTTAAAAAGAAGTTCAGCTCTCAGTATTCGTCTTAACGAGTACTTTCTCTCTAGATGGTATCCAGGGTCTGATGATGGAGTAAAACGATGGTGATGGTGGCGATAGGAAGTTTGTAATAAAACGACTCAATCCCATTTAGTAAGAGCTAGTAGTATCGTCTTAGCGAGAACTTTGTCTCTAGATGGTATCCAGGGTCTGGTGAGTAGGCAGGAAGGTCGCGAAAAGAACTCCGTAAAATTAGAATGACTGTATAGAAAAAGTGTACGAAAAAGCGCAAGGAACTTCATTCAAACCGGGGGTCCACAGGCCCGTCATTTAGTACTTAAAATTATTAACCAATTTTTGAAATGGAAGCAGGTTCTATATTCGGTTGTATAAATGTTCTCCGTTTCAATTGTGGACCGATTTCGAAAATATTTTAGGTAAACCCATAAGTACATTTTACCCTGATGAGATTTCAACATAACTAACAAAACAAGCCCAAACTCGACACATCCAACACTACTCATCTACTAGTTCCAGTAGCAGACTTCAAAGTAGGTACACCTTCAGGTCACTCCATCATGTCCGGCGGTAAGATCTTAACATAACTTACAAAACGAGCTCAAACTCGACACATCCAACTTTACTTATCTACTAGTTCCATTAGCAGACTTTAAAGTATACCTTCAGGTCACTCCATCAAGTCCGGAGGTAAGATCTCAACATAACTAACAAAACGAGCCCAAACTCGACACATCCAACTCTACTCATCTACTAGTTCCAGTCGCAGACTTCAAAGTATACCTTCAGGTCACTCCATCAAGTCCGGAGGTAAGATCTCAACATAACTAACAAAACGAGCCCAAACTCGACACATCCAACACTACTCATCTACTAGTTCCAGTCGCAGACTTCAAAGTACACCTTCAGGTCACTCCATCAAGTCGGGAGGTAAGATCTCAACATAACTAACAAAACGAGCCCAAACTCGACACATCCAACTCTACTCATCTACTAGTTCCAGTAGCAGACTTCAAAGTACACCTTCAGGTCACTCCATCAAGTCCGGAGGTAAGATCTCAACATAACTAAAAAAACAAGCCCAAACTCGACACATCCAACTCTACTCATCTACTAGTTCCAGTAGCAGACTTCAAAGTACACCTTCAGGTCACTCCATCAAGTCGGGAGGTAAGATCTCAACATAACTAACAAAACGAGCCCAAACTCGACACATCCAACTCTACTCATCTACTAGTTCCAGTAGCAGACTTCAAAGTACACCTTCAGGTCACTCCATCAAGTCCGGAGGTAAGATCTCAACATAACTAAAAAAACAAGCCCAAACTCGACACATCCAACTCTACTCATCTACTAGTTCCAGTAGCAGACTTCAAAGTACACCTTCAGGTCACTCCATCAAGTCCGGAGGTAAGATCTCAACATAACTAACAAAACGAGCCCAAACTCGACACATCCAACTCTACTCATCTACTAGTTCCAGTAGCAGACTTCAAAGTACACCTTCAGGTCACTCCATCAAGTCCGGAGGTAAGATCTCAACATAACTAACAAAACAAGCCCAAACTCGACACATCCAACTCTACTCATCTACTAGTTCCAGTAGCAGACTTCAAAGTACACATCCAGGTCACTCCATCAAGTCCTGACGTAAGATCTCAACATAACTAAGAAAAGAGCCCGGTGGTTCAAACAAAATAAAATTACTGAAAATCTACGATAAGCAACAGTGAATACGTCTTAGTTGTCCGTCTACGCAGTTCGTACAGAAGGCGTCAAGTATCAATTTGGTTTTGTCAAATATTTTGTATTCGTACAGCGATCTTTATCAAGACAAATTTCTGCTTACAAGCGACACAGCGTCCACTCACAACGGCGCTCGGGCGCAGACTGACTAATAAATTCTTTACAATTTAGTGGAAAAATCAAGGCAAAAATTTGTGAACAAAGTAAACTCAATTTGTAGTGTTTATTGTAAGACTACTTGCAATTTTTTTCTGTTGGAACTTATTTTATACATGTCGGCTCACATAAAACGTTCTTAAATAAATGAATTAATGTTATTAAATAGACCAAAAATGTTCCTGAACTCAACACGATATCGTCAATTTTGTATGAAGAGGCTAGGGATTTATTTTTTTCCAATATTATAAACTGATTTTTTTTTTAATTTTTATTGGAGCGATGAAAGATAAAGGAGTAATCTATCTGTGGATATTATTATTTACATTTTGTTTCGTTTCATTTCGTCGCAAAATGTACTGAAAATGCTGTTATTTTATCAAATTTGCAAACGCACCCTTAAGTTACAGATTTACTTGTAAAAACGACAAGATTAAATTCTATAGTTCTTTCTCACTATATAAAACAATCGACAATGCTTGTTCTAGATAAATATTTCTCACCGGAGACAATCTGCCTCGTTATCAACCTTGGTTCTAAAATGTGGATAATGTTAATTAGCGCTATCCGATAACAGATGGCGTTGCATAAACATTTGTGTTTTATCTCTACTTTTGTGAATTTTCTTTCTTTACCACAAAATTAATTAACCATCGACAAAAAGAGGGGTGTTATATAAATTACTTTTCCTGTTTTTTTTAAGTAATATATTTTTATTTTTTATTATACAATTACTAATATGTAAATAAAATGGAGGCTGGCATCATTCTTTGACCAAAGGCTAGTTTTTATTTAATTTGACTAATTTTAATTTTTAGTTCACGTGACCAACAATCGAATTGTACATTTAAATAAAAATTATTATTAATAAAAATATCGGTATTCAAAGGTTCTAAGTAAACTAGAAAGTAACTTAGAATGAAAAACAAAAAAAAGCAAAATGATATTTTCAATCACAAATTTGTTATACATAAAGTATTTTGGAAGTTTGCAAAACGTAACCACCATGTATCAAACCTCTTCCGATACCGGGAATCGAACCCGAGCCTCCTGGGTGAGAGCCAGGTATCCTAGCCACTAGACCATATCGGATGTGTAGAAATTTGCTAAATAATGAACTTACTTTAATGTGCTTAACAATATAAAATTACAAATGTAATTTATCATCATTCCCCTTGCCTTTTTCCCATTTCTATTGGGGTCGGCTCCCAGTCTAACCTGATGCGGCTAGCTACCAGAATTATACGAGCGACTGCCATCAGACCTCGAAACCCGTAGGGAACCAGTAGCCGAGATGGTTAGACCAGGTGTCAGATTATATTGGCTTCTGACTACATGTAACGATTGTCATAGATGTGTTAAATGGCAACCGGGACCGACGGCTTAACGTGCTCTCCGAGGCACGGAGGGTAGTCCCTCAACCAACCAGACACCGAAACATTTTTTGTTGTTACAGAAATATTGTCCGTGGCGGGAATCGAACCCGCGACCTCCGGCTTACACCGCTCGACTACCGAGGTCGTCCAAATGTAATTTATCGTGAATGAATATTTACTAAACATTACTTATATGTAAATATTATGTTTTTCGCCCCCGCTTCGGTTATCGCGCTAACTAAACTAATTAACCTCTTTGTACACAATTGGATAAAACCACCCTTTGTCCATAAATAAATAAATAAATATTCTAGGACATTAACACACACGGTCATCTGGTCCCAAGCTAAGCAGAGCTTGTGTTATGGAAACCAGATAACTGGTATATACTATACATACAATACTTTTCTTTTGTAAATATATACTTATAATAGATATTTACACCCAGACTCGACACAAACACAAATTTTCATCACTAATGTTTGTCTCGGGTGGGAATCGAACCCACGACCTGCGGCGTGAAAAGCAAGTATCTTACTGACCACGCCACCGGCGTAATTTTAGTATTTTATTTACATCAATAGTCTGATTTTATTTCAATTTTTGGCTTTGCTGCAATCAGCAAATTGCGCACATTCCCCAATTTCTGTACCAAATTTTTTTTTGTTCATTTACATTGACTTAAGTTGTTTTACAATACACTTGCAGTAATTTAAGTTACAGGTTTACTTGTAAAAACGACAAGTTTAAATTCTATAGTTCTCTCTCACTATATAAAACAATCGACAATGCTTGTTCTAGATAAATATTTCTCACCGGAGACAATCTGCCTCGTTATCAACCTTGGTTCTAAAATGTGGATAATGTTAATTAGCGCTATCCGATAACAGATGGCGTTGCATAAACATTTGTGTTTTATCTCTACTTTTGTGAATTTTCTTTCTTTACCACAAAATTAATTAACCATCGACAAAAAGAGAGGTGTTATATAAATTACTTTTCCTGTTTTTTTTTAAGTAATATATTTTTATTTTTTATTATACAATTACTAATATGTAAATAAAATGGAGGCTGGCATCATTCTTTGACCAAAGGCTAGTTTTTATTTAATTTGACTAATTTTAATTTTTAGTTCACGTGACCAACAATCAAATTGTACATTTAAATAAAAATTATTATTAATAAAAATATCGGTATTCAAAGGTTCTAAGTAAACTAGAAAGTAACTTAGAATGAAAAACAAAAAAAGGTGCAAAATGATATTTTTAATCACAAATTTTGTTATACTTAAAGTATTTTGGAAGTTTGCAAAACGTAACCACAATGTATCAAACCTATTCCGATACCGGGAATCGAACCCGAGCCTCCTGGGTGAGAGCCAGGTATCCTAGCCACTAGACCATATCGGATGTGTAGAAGTTTGCTAAATAATGAACTTACTTTAATGTGCTTAACAATATAAAATTACAAATCGTCGGGGATAGTGCAAATCCGCGTAAATAGCATTGGATAATTCCGCGTAACTGACAAATGTAGCCTATTTAAGTTTTTACGGGCAATTCACGCAAAATCTTGATTGACTGCTACCGCCTTCACATGAGTTTATTTCGTCCAATTGGAAGCCAAAAATCGCCAAATAACAATACTGCGTATGTGTGCAAGTGTCAAAACCGCTTAAGTAATCTGATGACACCGGGAGCACTTTTGTGGTTTATTTTTGCAATAAAACTCTTAGTGTTTACTTAAATTAACCAGTGCAACATTAGGAAAGTATAAATCTAATGTTTATTTTGTGTATCTTATGTCAAATATCCTTATTTAGCACAATTTTAGTTCATTTCAAGCTTGTTTTTAAATTCTAACCTTGCTAACATCTAAACATTTTTTAATAACGTACTGAATTATTTCAATTTTGACTGATTTAGCTAACTGTGACACAATTACTTTTAGTACTTCTTACTCAGCAAAGCTGCTGAAATTTGGTGATCGAGATAATGTTTCTGAACCTGTTATGACTGCAACTAACAATTTTGTAACTACATTTGACTTTTCATCAGATGACTGTGGCCGATCCACATTATTCACATTGTCTGAAAATAACTTAGATACTAAAGTTGCAGCAGAGTATAAGGACACGAAAAGCAGAACAAATGTCTCCAAAAAGGTTTAGGAATAAGAAGTTGAGAATGCTAGGTCAGGAATACTTAAGTATTAGTAAGACTGGTGATGATTTTTTTTTACAAGACTAGCAAACCGGCTAAAACTTGGAGAGGCTTGTAATTCAAGCAAATGTATAGGAGCAAGGTGGTTAACTGTGAAAAGTTTATTGAAACTACAATTAAATATCTTTAAAGAAAATTGGGAGATGAGCTGGATTGAGAAAAAAATGTTTGTTGCATCCTTAGTAGATAAAAAACCGACTAATAGAACAACTACTGGAAGGGCTGATACAAGATGAGGTAGTAAAAAAGTGTATTATTTGAAATGAAATGACCAAAAATATAGAGTACGTTTAAAGACATTCTTAAGCATTAAGGAGTGGGCTATAAGGTACTAGTTAGGAGAGAATCCAAATAAAGGGATAACCATAAATTGGAGGGAAAATAAGTTGTCTACGTTAAAAGAATTAGTGCAAACATTTTTTAAGGGACATACCCAAAATGCCTTCTCATTACTGCACATTTGTCACGAAAAAATTTAGACAAGAAAAGATTTTAGATAAAGAACGTGCACAAAATTGAACACTGTGTCTATTTTTGAAAGCTACTGCATTGTATTTTAAGCTGATGCTGATGCATAATTTTCCAATTTACAATCTGAGTAATAATAAAGTGTTGTTGGTTTGATGAGACAACTACTGATTTAAAAGCATCAACGTACGCTTCTTTTTACATTGATTATTTAAAGATTAATTATAGATGACTCCCCAAAAGATTTTTAGTCGTTATTTTCAGTGATGGATGTATCACAAAATAGAAATGTTGTGGTTTCGAACGCCCTTTTGCGATGGTGACTGGCGATGGAAAAAAACATTGTTTTCACACAACAAATTTCAGAAAAAGGTCATACTCAAATGGAGGTAGATTCAGTTCAGTCTATAATTGAAATAAAGTTAAAAATCGTAAGAAAAATTGCCAAGTCAGTACTCTTTGATTACCAAGGAAGCTAGACTAAATCCATCTCCATATGAGGAAGCAACAGTGGACCACACTTTTTTTTTAAAGGAAATTAAGATTCTGAATTATTTTTTTTATTTATTGTCAATATTAAATAATATTATTGTTAAAATAATGTTATTTGTTTAATTTCAAAACCACGTACCATACTCTTAGGTTCCAAAGTGATATGTTTATGGTTAAATCAAATCCGCGTAATTGTCGTAGGGCGTAAATTATTTACTCTAAATAATATATTTACCTAACAACAGATAGAACATATAAATAATGAGACTCTGTGTAAAAATGATCTTAAAATTCGTTAAAATAAAAAAGATTTAAAGTTATAACCTTCTCCTGTAAAACTGGATCTATTGCAGATACGCGGCCTTTACGTATGGTACATCCGCGGATTTGCACTATCCCCGACGAAATGTAATTTATCATCATCCCCCTTGCCTTTTTCCCATTTCTATTGGGGTCGGCTCCCAGTCTAACCTGATGCGGCTAGCTACCAGAATTATACGAGCGACTGCCATCAGACCTCGAAACCCGTAGGGAACCAGTAGCCGAGATGGTTAGACCAGGTGTCAGATTATATTGGCTTCTGACTACATGTAACGATTGTCATAGATGTGTTTAATGGCAACCGGGACCGACGGCTTAACGTGCTCTCCGAGGCACGGAGGGTAGTCCCTCAACCAACCAGACACCGAAACATTTTTTGTTGTTACAGAAATATTGTCCGGGGCGGGAATCGAACCCGCGACCTCCGACTTACACCGCTCGACTACCGAGGTCGTCTAAATGTAATTTATCGTGAATGAATATTTACTAAACATTACTTATATGTAAATATTATGTTTTTCGCCCCCGCTTCGGTTATCGCGCTAACTAAACTAATTAACCTCTTTGTACACAATTGGATAAAACCACCCTTTGTCCATAAATAAATAAATAAATATTCTAGGACATTAACACACACGGTCATCTGGTCCCAAGCTAAGCAGAGCTTCTGTTATGGAAACCAGATAACTGGTATATACTATACATACAATACTTTTCTTTTTTAAATATATCTTAATATATATAAATCTCGTGTCACAATGTTTGTCCTCAATGGACTCCTAAACCACTTAACCGATTATAATAAAATTCGCATACCATGTGCAGTTCGATCCAACTTGAGAGATAGGATAGTTTAAATCTCAAATTATAGTCGCAATTTTAATTTATTGCTAATTATTTGTCTGTTATTATTTGACAGTCACAATTATCTGTTAACTCCAAATGATTCTAACAGATGTCGATACCTTTCGACTGGGTTGAGTAAGTAATCAATAGATGGCGTTGCTATGGTTATCACATTTTATGGAAATTGTTGAGTGGGCTGAAGCTACCCGGGCGAAGCTGGGACGGGCCGCTAGTACTTTTATATGATATTTACACCCAGACTCGACACAAACACAAATTTTCATCACTAATGTTTGTCTCGGGTGGGAATCGAACCCACGACCTGCGGCGTGAAAAGCAAGTATCTTACTGACCACGCCACCGGCGTAATTTTAGTATTTTATTTACATCAATTGTCTGATTTTATTTCAATTTTTGGCTTTGCTGCAATCAGCAAATTGCGCACATTCCCCAATTTCTGTACCAAATTTTTTTTTGTTTATTTACATTGACTTAAGTTGTTTTACAATACACTTGATTATGTCATTTAAGTTACAGGTTTACTTGTAAAAACGACAAGTTTAAATTCTATAGTTCTCTCTCACTATACAAAACAATCGACAATACTTGTTCTAGATAAATATTTCTCACTGGAGACAATCTGCCTCGTTATCAACCTTGGTTCTAAAATGTGGATAATGTTAATTAGCGCTATCCGATAACAGATGGCGTTGCATAAACATTTGTGTTTTATCTCTACTTTTGTGAATTTTCTTTATTTACCACAAAATTAATTAACCATCGACAAAAAGAGGGGTGTTGTATAAATTACTTTTCCTGATTTTTTTTTAAGTAATTTGTTTTTATTTATTATTATATAATTACTAATATGTAAATAAAATGGAGGCTGGCATCTGGCAGCAAAGCTACGTTGTGTGTCAATCCTAATTCTTTGACCAAAGGCTAGTTTTTATTTAATTTGACTAATTTTAATTTTTGGTTCACGTGACCAACAATCAAATTGTACATTTAAATAAAAATTATTATTAATAAAAATATCGGTATTCAAAGGTTCTAAGTAAACTAGAAAGTAACTTAGAATGAAAAACAAAAAAAAGCAAAATGATATTTTTAATCACAAATTTGTTATACTTAAAGTATTTTGGAAGTTTGCAAAACGTAACCATAATGTATCAAACCTCTTCCGATACCGGGAATCGAACCCGAGCCTCCTGGGTGAGAGCCAGGTATCCTAGCCACTAGACCGTATCGGATGTGTAGAAGTTTGCTAAATAATGAACTTACTTTAATGTGCTTAACAATATAAAATTACAAATTTAATTTATCGTGAATGAATATTTACTAAACATTACTTAAAAGTAAATATTTTTGTTGTTACAGAAATATTGTCCGGGGCGGGAATCGAACCCGCGACCTCCGGCTTACACCGCTCGACTACGAGTACCGAGGTCGTCCAAATGTAATTTATCGTGAATGAATATTTACTAAACATTACTTATATGTAAATATTATGTTTTTCGCCCCCGCTTCGGTTATCGCGCTAACTTAACTAATTAACCTCTTTGTACACAATTGGATAAAACCACCCTTTGTCCTTAAATAAATAAATATTCTGGGACATTAACACACACGGTCATCTGGTCCCAAGCTAAGCAGAGCTTGTGTTATGGAAACCAGATAACTGGTATATACTATACATACAATACTTTTCTTTTGTAAATATATACTTATAATAGATATTTACACCCAGACTCGACACAAACACAAATTTTCATCACTAATGTTTGTCTCGGGTGGGAATCGAACCCACGACCTGCGGTGTGAAAAGCAAGTATCTTACCGACCACGCCACCGGCCCGTCCTTCCCATGATCACCATTTTATCCAAACCGGTTCAGTTACTTTCGCAATTTTAGCAATAGTAATTATCTAAAGAGTAAGTAACGAGTAATTAGGTAGTGTTAAAAGATGGCGGACTATCTGGGAAGATATGATACTTTCATGTCCTCATTAACGAACCAATCAAAATTAACTTGTAGTTAGACAATATGCAGTGGTAGAGAGTAGCCCCTTGCTACGATCTCAACATACTTCCTTAGCCTCACTAATGTTCATACATCTGGTCATACATGCGGCGGTAGTGAGTGCTACGCACCTGTCCCTTTTGAATGACAACACCGATGAGATCAGTGAATGTCCTCCTAGGGCGTCCTCTCCCAGCGTTTCCACTCACCTCCACAGAGTACCTTTCGTCAATCGTCTATCATCCATTCAATAAAGCATTATTTTTTCTACCTTTGGGTTAGGTGATCTGATTTTTGGACGTCAAATACCTCAGTCCACCCGTAAACATGAAGTCTGAAAAGACTTTGAAACGTCGGAATCTAAAATCTTAAATAAACCGCGATAAAATCCGTTAAAAAGTATTTTAATTTCAATGATCTGTAAAAAATAATGCAGCATTTCCTTTGAATATATAATTCAAAGATGGTAAACGTTTAACTTTTTTTGTATTCATACGGGCCCGTTATACTGCACAGATAATATAATTCTAAGTAATAGATAAAAATATAACAAATATGATATGATTTATTCTGACTTTTAAAAGCGTCGTTATAGGATTCCTCCGAATCAAGGGAATCCTTGGGGAATATGCGCAAATAGCTGGCAAAGCTAAAAATTGAAATAAAATCAGACTATTGATGTAAAAAAAAATACTAAAATTGACGGGCCGGTGGCGAGGTCAGTAAGATACTTGTTTTTCACGCCGCAGGTCGTGGGTTCGATTCCCACCCGAGACAAACATTAGTGATGAAAATTTGTGTTTGTGTCGAGTCTGGATGTAAATATCTTATAAAAGTATATATTTAAAAAAGAAAAGTATTATATGTATAGTATATACCAGTTATCTGGTTTCCATAACACAAGTTCCGCTTAGCTTGGGACCAGATGACCGTGTGTGTTAATGTCCCAGAATATTTATTTATTTTATTTATTTACTATAGGTAATACTCATTTACTAATAATATTCTGCCAGAGGCTTTAAGAGCGTTTACGCCGTCCGGCTCGAAAAGTGTACTTTTCAAACCTACTAAACACTGCAACCGCTTCTCGTAAAAATATGAAAATTACCAATAAACATGGGGAATTTCTTCATCATTTAATATAATTGAGAAAATATTTAGATTAATGTAGTATTAGTACACTATATTAAGATAACCTAACAGAGGTTTTCATAATTTTGCTGTAGACATCAGTTTCGAAGCTACTCATCTACAAAACCATTTACAGAACTAGTTGGAAAAAATTTTTGACCAATTGCAAAGATCCATAAGCATTTAAATAATTGAGAACATTTATAGATTTTGGTATCCTACAACAAGAAATAAAATTACAAAAAATATGAAAAATTAAGAAATTAAAATGACTTTTTTAACTACTTAACTTACTCAATTTGATGTAAAAGTAACATAACACATTAAAAAAACATCTGCTTCAAAACATACACTTTGAAATTTTAACAAATTTGTAATAGTTATTTTTTTATAAATATTTTAAAATGACTATAAAACCGCGTCGGCAAATCGTGTCAAATTAGTCCGCCGTCTGGCGTTTCAGCGAGAGGACGTATCGCTCGGCGCTCTGATTTGACCTGTGTTGACCTTTGTTGTGCATACAATAATATTGTACGTATAAAGTGCGCTCGAAAACTCTTGGTACTTTGGTAAGATAAATATTTTATTACTGTTTTTTAATGATTGACTATATTTTTGAATTGACAATTAATTATAATTTCAGTTATAATGGGAAATAAACGAAGTCGTTTGTATCAAAGAAACGAAAATTCAAAAATTTGGAAAGTATGGTGAAAGCAAGAGCTAAAAGGATGGTAATCCAGATCTTAACCTCACTTTGGACTAACCCTCTGACTAATAAAATATGTATGATAATAATAATAACAAATTTATTTAAGTGAATAGTTATTTTATGTTTTGCCCTTTTCTCCTGTATGACAATTTTAAATTATGTGACAGAGACAAAACATACAAAAGATATTTACAACTTGTACATCGTTTATTAGTGAGTACACACATGAAAACACACATAATCCTAATCACTACATAGTATAAAACAAAGCCGCATTCCTGTCCCTTATATCCCTATGTGCGCTTAAATCTTTAAAACTACGCAACCGATTTTCATGCGATTTTTTTTATCTTAAAGAGTGATTCAAGAGGAAGGTTTATCTATAATACATGCATAATATAGCAGAAAAACACTGATAATTTTAGATGTTTCTGATGCGATGTCGTAAATTAACTCATTTTTTGTGCTTGGCACAAAAAATGCCATGCTTGCACGCTGGCTAAACTCTGCGAAATATATCAAAATAATGTATTACAGTATTGCACACCTTAAAAAGGTCAACAAGAAAGTCCGTGATGGTATGTCTATCTCTTAAGGATAACCCACAATAACCACAATATCTTTTACTTTCAACCAAAAGTAATGGCTTTTTTACGAAGCGATTTTAAGCAATTTTTCATTAATCCTTATCTAATTATGTACCTTAATACATTGTCTATTTAATATAGATCAATATGGCCCTTTACAGCCCATAATTTAAATGAATATTTCCGAAGATATTACAGATATGATATACGGTGCGGCGGTACCGGCCGGCCGCGCGCGAGTTGTGCTGTTTCTTTTGTCTATTGGCAAAAATAAAAGGACATTTTGTAAATATACCTCAATATATTTAGTATCAGCATTGCACCCGTGCGAAGCCGGGGCGTGTCGCTAGTATTATATAAATGCAAAAGTAACCCTTTCTGTCTGTTAATTTTTCACGGCTGCGCTATTGAACCAATTTACAATTAGTTCAAATATTTTCTAATACGTTCGGCAATTTTAAAACTACACGTTTAAAGCTTATTTTTGAATCTTTCTATATAAGTAATTTTAAGACCTCAAATAAATATGGGATACAGGTTTTTTATTATTACATATTCTAATGTTGAAGAAAATATATTTTGATAACAATGGTGGTTTTATATAAATATGCCCATCAGCGTTGCCAGACGTCCCGATTTTATGTGTCGGGCGGGATGTCCCGCGTAGATCAGGCGGGACACTGCCGCTGAGACTACTACTGAGACTGCACGAACGTGGGTTGTGGCGTTGTTGTGTATAAGGTGGCAAAACTGGCAACATTCCGCGGGCCCACGGCCTTAGGAGGCCCCAGGTCTGAGGAGCTTAAAATAACCAAACTGCTTTAATAATATAAAGTAAAAAATAAAAAAATTGCCCGTTCGTGCCCGTTATCTGTGTGCGAGTTGTTTCGTTGCCGCTGCTCAGTGTCGGTGGAGGAGAGCATCGTGAGGCAGCCGGCCTGTCCGAGAGCTGGTCATTCTAGAGCATGTGGCGTCCGCCTGCCGGTCCACGCTGGGCGACGTGTTTGGGTCGAGGGCCTGGATTCTCTCAGCTCTTGGGATGGATGGGACACTTGTGTCCAGCAGTGGGACGCCGGTGTCCAGCAGTGGGACACTTGTGTCTAGCGGTGGGACACATGTATCCAGCAGTAGTGACTGGGACACCTGTGTCCAGGAATGGGACACTTGTGTCTAGCAGTGGGACGCCTGTGTCCAGCAGTAGGACTCTGAAGGATGGTGGAATGATTGTTAAATCTGAACTTTAGCACAGGTTTGCCACAACGTGCGTACCTATAGATGGCTGTTAATCCTGACATATTACCTTCACGAGCCTTCTTAATGTTTAGTTTATTTATTTACAACAATATATAAAATATTGTTTACTTTATTTTAGTTTGTAAATAAATGTGGAAATAATTGGAACTATAACTATACGATTTTAATTTGTGACTTATTACGTAGGTATACCTGTTAGTACCGACTACCGACGAAGGTAAGGTATGAATGGACAAAAATATTCATATTAGTTACATTGTCTGAAAATTGGATATTGCAAACTAGCTATAAACAAATTTCCGGTAACAACAATATTGCAAAAAAAAACTTTTAAAAAGTCAAAATTATTATAACTTTAAATCATTTGTACTTTTCATCAGTACTTTTTTCGAACACTAGCCATTACACTCGAACGGATCAAAATGGGTTAGTTGACTGTAACGCAAGACATCGTGCTAGCACCGTGCACACAGCTGCGTGCTTTAGTGTGCGTAATATTTTCCATTGAATTACCTACACTTGATGTCTCGCGCTACGCGTAAACGCTCTTAAACGAAAATAACAGCACAAATTGTAGTTTACAATCATTTGAAGGAAATCATTGTTATTGTAAAATAAATAATTGTTATAATTATGTAATTGAACAGCGGCGGCACGACGACAGCGCGAGCGCATGTGACGCAAGAGGTAATTTAGAAAATTGACTTGTTTTCATACTTCTTAAGTTTAGTCAGTTTCATGGCAGTTGACATCTGAGAATCATTAACTTCGACTTCGACTTTCGATGACTTCCTTTAGCCGTTGTAAGTGAATGATTCTCAGATGTCAACATCGCGAGATGTAAGTACACACGACCGCACATCAAGCAAGCATTAAGTCCACCCGTGAATCGAAAATCTAAAATAAACCGCGATAAAATCCGTTTAAAAGTAGTTTTTGGTGAACAGTTTAGTAACACTTTTCTATGGATAGTATTGTCCTAGATTTACGTGAATATCACACATTGAAATCAAACTACTTTATAACGTTTTTTTTCGTGGTATATTTTAGATCCCGACGTTTCAGTCTTTTCAGACTTCATGGTCACGGGTGGACTGAGGTATTTGACGTCCAAAAATATTTATCACAATTATTACTGACTACCTACAAACATTATTATTTAAGTTGCGTTCCAATTTAAGCAAACTGAGCTTATAGTGTTTTAAATTCTAAGTGGATTTTCCTTGGGTTTTGGTATAAGTAGTTTTTTGACATATGACGAGTTCGAAATAAATGTCTACATCGCAAGAATCGGGGTCCAGCTATGCGGTGTCTAGTTAAGTACCTTGTCGGTGGTCGGAGATAATGATAAATTACATCAACAGACAAAGATCTATCGTTAGACTGATAGTTAGAAAGCTTGTTGCCAATAAGGGCCTTGTAATGAGTGAAACTCCTTTGTGCCATGTACTTACTTGTTTTGATTTAATGATAATAAAAATAAGTTGGCTTGTTAGTTCAATATAGCCTTATAGTAAATTCGGTAAAGAAACTTTCGAATCGCTTTGTGTAGGTGTTAATTTTTGTTTCACTACAACCCTTTCACAAGAACAGCTGGGGGGACATGTAGGTGAACTTAGCATATCATTAATCAGTAGATGATCAGAATGAAATAAAAATGAAATGAAAATATCCTTTATTTTTTTTGAGACGCGAGTCTATTTAAAAATAGTCCAATTTCTTTTCCTACCGTGCAGTGAATGACAGGCAACTACTGAGAAACACTACCAAAAAACTCAGTAGGCTTTTTTCTTTTTTAAATGAAGTACTTATATCTATTACATTTTGTTTGTTTATTGTGTTGAATTAGAGCGACTTAATTCCAAGCGTTTTTTTTATCCGTTAGATAGAAATTTTATAATACGCTTTCTTACATAGCGTAAATTTTATAGTTATTTTAAATTTGTTAATAGTCATTTCCCTAATATTATTTGGAAGTTTATTGTAGAAATGTATACACTGCCCTATAAAAGAGTTACTGATTTTGTGGAGTCGAGTACCTATGATGTGCTACAAGATCGTTCTTATTTCTAGTATTCAAATTATGTGTGTCGCTTATTTTTTTAAATTTCGTATTATTTTTATGCACATACAATAAATTTTCATGAATATATTGAGAAGCGACAGTCAAAATATTTCCACCAGACATCTCACCTCGCCAGAAGATCTTCCCTTTACACCGGCAAGTCAATACCACCAGTAGACTAATTCACATATTAAATAAGTTCAGTTGCAGTTAAGTTTCGATCAAAACAGCCCTTTTCGTGTTCTCGTAATTTTGACAACCGCTGTCAGATATGCTCGCGTCAAGTTCGCGTCACGCGAGCTCTTTTTTATCTTAAAATAGGTTTGCGCTTGACCACAACTTACCTGATGTGAAGCAAATGATGCAGTCTACGATGGAACGCGTTTACCCAGTAAATACCGATTCACTCCAGATTGTAGCTATCGGAAAACATAGATGAAAACATAGATAAATTCCACAATTTGGCAGTTCGCACGAAATTATATATGACAGCTAAACAATTACAAGAATACCATTTTACACCAAAACGTAAACTTAATTGCAACAGCACCACAGTTTGATCCGTGCGTAAAAAAATTACGCGAATTAGGGCCCTGATCCTCGAGTCTCTCTCTACAAAATGGTTTGGGACGGACCGAATTACGAGGAGTCAACGCACTCATTTATAATAATTTATATACATATATTGCAATGTTTATATATCAAAAATTATAGTTGCAGAATGTTTTTGTTGTCTACCTCTTGCTCATAATTTTAGAAAGAGACGTGAGATATCTCAGTAACCAAGTAAACATATGATACAGTTGCAATAATTGTATACAAGCGATCATATGGTCACGGTTCGTTTACATTTCAACAATAGTATGTTCCCTTGAGATAACACCACATCCTACAGACTGTTTGTTACAAGAGGAACAAAGATACACTGAATAATAATCAACTTAAATGCCTTCTATTATGTATTAGTCATGTAATCACAGAAAAGTTGATATTATTTTTAAATTATAGTTTATACCAGATCAACTTGCAATATGATTCAAACTATACATTGAACTCTCTTAATTCCGTCCTTTCGTAAAAATAGTCAAGAAAATTATTAATATTAATTATTAGCTTTCCTACATAGTATTGTCATAGATTTACGCGAATATCACACATTGAAATAAAACTACTTTTTAAGGGATTTTATCGCGGTTTATTTTAGATTTTAGATCCCGACGTTTCAGTCTTTTCAGACTTCATGTTCACGGGTGGACTGTAGGTATTTGACGTCCAAAAATATTAATCACAATTACTACTGACTACCTCCAAACATTAATATTTGAGTTGCGTTCCGATTTAAGCAAACTGAGCTCACAGTGTCTTGAGTTCTGAGTCTCATCTACCTGACGAGTTGAGAGAGTTTAGGCTATTCCATACACGCTTCCCAAGTGCGGGTTGGTGGGTGTTACATATCCTCTAATGATTAGTTCTTATCCCTCGTTTCCACTGGCGAAACATTCACAAGAAAACATGTTGCTAGTTCTGTCCATCTCTATCGCTTAGGGTTAGACAAAGAGATAAGACTATGCATGTTTTGTTGTGCAGTTTAAATGCCCAGTGAGATATGCTGGATTCCTCACAAAGTTTTCCTTCATCTATATTGACCAGCAAAGATGAAGCAATTCACACAATATCTGTGGGCACGACAGGGGATGAAACCCACGACCTTATATTTCAAAGGCGATGTCGATACCGCTGCTCTAATAATCTGTGCTACATAAAAAACAGAACTCGGGAACTTCGGTAACTAAAATTTTATTATTCCACTTGGTCTCCTTATTGATTTTATACCTACTCTTTTATGCTGCACTGTACTCACAATTTCTATTTTCTAAAGCCCTTTTAACCTGTTAATCCAGTGTATCGTCTTCAAGCACGAAGAAAGCTGCCTGCGCCCTTTCTAACCTTTGGCCCCAATCTTACACACAAATTCCTGTGCAATCCGATAATTATACTACCAGTGTAACAGAACCGTGGTAGGTATGTTTTATTACATAACTAGCGACCCGCCCCAGCTTCGTACGGGTGCAATGTGTTATACTTATAAACCTTCCTCTGGAATCACTCTATTAAAAAACCGCATCAAAATCCGTTGCGTATTTTTAAAGATCCAAGCATACATAGGGACATAGGGACAGAAAAAGCGACTTTGTTTTATACTATGTAGTGATATACATATGTATGAGGATTTTTTTTAAATACAAATATTTTTTTTAATTTACAAAAATCTAGTTGTATAGTGTTTGAGAAAATATAAATATATTTAATAGATAGTATATCAGTTCCCATAATACAAGCAAATATAATTGCTTCATTTGGGAGTAGATGGCGCTGTGTGTATGTTTGAATTATTATTATTTTATAAGAGCCTCACTGTAAAAATATAGAACCCGCCCGATCAAATGCAGAAAAACAAGCAAAAATTTAATGTATGATTTTAGTCTAAGATTCTACTAATACCCCAGTCCTATTAGTAGAATCTTAGACTAAAATCTAGTTAGGAATTATAATGGATAATCATTACATACTGCTCATTTAAACATAATGTCATAACACTTTCCGTCTTACCTAAGTTACCACATCCAGTGACAATAGTGTGAAAACACCTTTACATTACACATTGTTTTGTGTGTCCTGATAAGGATCGGCTCAATTCTTTAGTAACTGCCTACTTGTTACAAAACTACATCTGTTATAGTCCAAATCATTTACGTTGGCACCTAAGATTTTTTTTTTATTTTTGTCATTTTGCTTATTCGCATTGTTAGGTTCAGGTTAACAAAAACACCAACTAGACGCCGCTGCAATAAAAAAATGATTAAATAAATAAATACATATTCTTTATTTGCAAAAATATTTACGCGAATTGCTTACTAGGGTTTTCCAAAAATCAAAATTTATGGACACCTTAACATTTCTTTTCTCAAAAACATATCAATTATCCACGGCTTTCTTGATGTTTAGGCATAATGGCAACATACATTTAGGCAGATTCAATATGTGGGCGGTTGTAAACTGACGATGCCCGTACGTAAACGGCGGAATCATTCAAAATAATATTAATATTGATAATAATATTATAGTAGTACATTAACACACGGCCACCTGATCCCAAACTAAGCAGAGTTTGTACTATGGTAACCAGATAACTGGTAATATGCTAGGTACTTAAAATACTATTCTTTTGTAAATAAATACTTATTTATAGATAATTACACCCAGACTCAATACAAACAGACGTGTTCATCACACAAATGTTTGACTCGGGTGGGAATCGAACCCACGACCTGCGGCGTGAAAAGCATGTCTCTTACCGACCACGCAACACCGGCCCATATAAACCAAGTTATAAACCAAGTTTTTACAGTTAGCTCTGCTAATATAATATATCGGCTCATTAAACTAACATAATTTCTCTTTTGTTACAGAAAAACACAGTTATCAAACGAAAACGAAAACAAATGCCCGCAGAGAAATAAATAAATCATCCAACCATGGTGAGGACGTTCTAAATTCAAAAGTGATGCGTCGAAAGTGAATCCAAGATGGCGTTGTTGAGTGTTGTGTTATTAGGACTGTGTGCCGTGAGTGTGTGTGGACATGTAGCTTTAACTTACCCCCCAGCAAGGAGGTTCGATTTGGACTTTTTGGATAATTCTAGAACGAAGCCACCATGTGGAATGCCTAAAGGTAAGCTCAATATTTTTTCATAAAATACTATGCACACCAGTGCTGAAGACTCTATACAAGCCGATTCCTATCTGCTTCCCTTTAGGGCATTGTCAATATAAATAAATAAAATATAAATATTCTGGGACATTAACTAAAGTATTTTGGAAGTTTGCAAAACGTAACCACAATGTATCAAACCTCTTCCGATACCGGGAATCGAACCCGAGCCTCCTGGGTGAGAGCCAGGTATCCTAGCCACTAGACCATATCGGATGTGTAGAAGCTTGCTAAATAATGAACTTACTTTAATGTGCTTAACAATATAAAATTACAAATGTAATTTATCGTGAATGAATATTTACTAAACATTACTTAAAAGTAAATATTAAGCTTTTCGCCCCCGCTTATAGGTTATCGCGCTAAGTTAACTAATTAACCTCTTTGTACACAATTGGATAAAACCACCCTTTGTCCTTAAATAAATAAATATTCTGGGACATTAACACACACGGTCATCTGGTCCCAAGCTAAGCAGAGCTTGTGTTATGGAAACCAGATAACTGGTATATACTATACTTAAAATACTTTTTTTTTATAAATATATACTTATAATAGATATTTACACCGAGACTACACAAACAGAAATGTTCCTCACTAATGTTCGTCTCGGGTGGGAATCGAACCCACGACCTGCGGCGTGAAAAGCATGTACATATCTTACCGACCACGCCACCGACCCGTCGAAATATCAAACGTAATTAATTGTGTAACGCCTAAAAGTTTTAAATAGCAACAATAATAAGTATAGCATCAAGTGTAAGAACGATAGGTGACGGTACTGAAGAGATATTATTTTCCTAAGTAAGAACTTTTTTGCTCCGGCATCCCTTTTTCAGACTTCCACCCTTCGCCACAGATGCATACACCGACCACTACCTATGGACACCGCATAGCTATGCCTCTGCGCTCGCCTAACTTATGTCGTACTTCTACATATTATCCGACTTCAAGTTTATTTTGATTGGTTTTTTGAGTAAGAAAGTGACAAAGTTCATTTTTTTTATTCTTCGATAGGCTGGCGCTTGATTACAACTTGCCTGATATTAAACAATGATGCAATCCACGATGGAACGCGCTAGACCATGACACCGATTCACTCGTGACTACGAATGATTATCAGTGAGAAGGTGGCAGTGGAATGAGCCTCCATATAGTTAGTAGCTTCAAAGGAGCTACAATTCCGACCCACCCTCTCTGCACGTGTGGGGATTCAATTAAAGGTGTACCTACACCCACGGACGAATGTGACTCAGAATAGTTCAATAAGATTTTTATAAATAAGGCCATTTAGGTTGAGTAGGTCTAGTTAGACTGAAATGTTAGCTTAGCACTGATCTGTTTACATTCTAGTGACCTTGAGGCTTGAGGTCGGTGATCTGTGAGTCATGACATCTCAACCGTATACAGTTGCGGTAGGTTGTATTTCATTACATTCTCCCCTAAATATACTCCACTATAGTATTGTTGGCGCCTGAGAATATTAATAAATTGTTTACACGTACGTACAACGCCATCTAGTCCCAAATGAAGCAATTGGCTTGTGTTGTGGGTTCTAGGAACATTTTTTTTGGTAAATTTATACATACCTACATACTGCCCTGATATGGCAAAAGATGGCTACGTGCAGAAAGTTGATTTCGAGAGAAATGCAAAAAGGTGGGTGGGTCACCCTAAAAAATGTGCATTTAGCCGCTAAATAGCTTACGATATCTCGGGAACGAATAAACTTATAAATATAATTCCAAGATGGATAGATGCGCAATCGTTTACATATGCTGGTTATAATATAATAACTCATTTTTGTAAAAAAATACATTTAACCTTCTTCCATATCACGGCAGCTTAGCAGTGGGAAAAGGAAATCTGAAAAAGAGAAGCCGGAGCCAAAAAGTTCTTAATAAGGAAAATAATATCTCTTCAATACCGTCACCGATCTTTCTATGGCGACCACCATCTTCATAGGTTGATTTTTGATGCTTAACTAAACTCTTAGGCGTTATGTTATGTTATGTAATGTTTGGAAGTATTCAGTAATAATTGTGATTAATATTTTTGGACGTCGAATACCTCAGTCCACCAGTGAACATGAAGTCTGAAAAGACTTTGAAACGTCGGGATCTAAAATCTAAAATAAACCGCGATAAAATCCGTTTAAAAGTAGTTTTATTTTAATCATATGCGTTAAATAATTTTAATGAAGTAGACGATATTAATCAATTCCTAGAGGGAAGCTGATTGGAATGATCTTGTATGGACTTTTCCCCACTGCTACATAGATAAATAACACGGATGGACCGATTTAGATGTAGTTTTTGTTTACTCGAAAGCTAAGATGATAGAGATGGTACTTATCGTCGATTTAGGCGCTACGTGGTAACAAACTTATTTAAACAAACACTTCACATTTATAATAATACCCCACTTTTTTGTGACGGTTAAACAAATTATAGTTTACGGGGATAAAGCAAAGTATGCCTAATGATCAGCGTTCACCGTAATATATGGACACTTGCAACATCAGAGGGATCACAAAAGCGTGCCTTTAGATACCTTGAAACCTTTTCTGAAAGGCCACACTTCCAATCTCTCCATGGCTACTTCTGTAAGCTAAAATCAACAAGAAAACACCTAAAGGGTTCCATAATAGTTATAAAGGAATAATAATTTCAACAAGTTAAAGTAAGCAGTCGTGGCCGAGTGGTTAAGGCGTCTGACTCGAAATCAGATTCCCTCTGGGAGCGTAGGTTCGAATCCTACCGGCTGCGTTAACATTTCATATGCTTTCATTTTATTGGGTATTTGTATTTTCTTTCAAAATTTCTAATTATTTGAATAATTTGACGAGTTAGTTTATTTCTATTAATAATGAGATTGTTATTGAGAGAAGCGTCCATTTGTGTTATAGGTCCAGTAGGCTAATTCACGTAATTTCTTGACGCACCGATTAAGTTGCGGTGCAGTTGCAGTTAACTTTACGTCTTAGTGCAAAATGGTATCCTTGTGATTGTCATACAAATAACATACACGCTTAAGCGCTCGCGTGACGCGAACATTACGTAAAATTTTGGGGTTCAACTCCACAGGCACGGCAATTAATTTTTGAAGGGGCGGTTAAAAGTCTTATACAGGAGAAAAAGATAAATTCACGCCTTATACAGTGTGAAACGGCAAGGGCATGTAAATTCTACGTTGCGAGAATTTGAGCCATATGCATTGGTATTGTGACTTTTAAATTTTAATAAAACAATTAGAAACATAAAAGAATAAAAATATTATTCGTCAATTTGTTTTCTTAGACAATCATAACTTTTAAAGAGACCGCCAGCGCCAATTGTAATTTATTTTTCACATCTTTTTATTATCTTTTGTAAAGCATCTTTTGTAATGTGTAAAGCATCTTTTGTAAAGTATATTTTCATTTAAAAAGATACAAATAATAGAGATGGTTCTTAACATCGATTTAAGCGCTACGTGGTAACAAACTTATATACAGAAACACAGTTTAAACATATAAGTATACCCCTCTTTTTTGTGAAGGTTAAACAAATCATGGTTTACGGGGATAAAGTACTAAAAAAGACTAAAATGTTGCAAGTAATCATTTACATAGTTCTAAATTTGATAGGTAACCTCTCTAAGAAAATTCATTTGAACATTTATTCACAATTGCTTGTAATACAATCTAATAACTGCAAGGAACTCGGGCAAAATTACATTTAAATTAATTTTAAAGATAAATTTAAATGATTTTACCAGGAAAAAATCCTACGCACTAACTTAGTCTAAAAAAAAGCGAACCTCTTATTTTTTAAGTTGAAAATAACAAAAAGAATCACAAAAATAATGTATTGTCTTCTGAGTTTTGATCCTGATTCTATCGAATAGAATTCTTCAACACTTATCCGCGGGGCTGAAGTTCTGCTCAAAATGTTTCAAAATTCGATGCGCGCGCAACCCTTTAGAACCTACTGGTAATTCCGAATAATTGGAGACATGACCGTGTGGCCTAATGGATAAGGCGTCGGACTTCGGATCCGAAGATTGCAGGTTCGAGTCCTGTCACGGTCGTCGCGTTCTTTTGGAAAGCAATCATTTGTTTTTAACGGACTCAGATAGGATTTTGAATTGCATGTAAGTATCTATATTTTTACACTAGATTAAAGATTTCCGCCACAACCCCGACTCCGTAAACTTTTAAAGGGCTCAGCAGTGGTAGGTACCTATCAAAAGTGTCCTATAGCCTTCCTCAGAAAATGGGCTATCTTACAGTGCAAGAATTTTTCAAATCGGATCCATGGAAAGCGCTAATCTCAGGGGATCAGCGCTTTCAACCAAACACACTCTTCAGATTTATAATATTAGTGAAGATTTAATTTTACCATACCTACCACATTTTTATTATCTTTAGTACACATTGAAATAAAACTACTTTTTAACGGATTCTATCGCGGTTTATTTTAGATTTTAGATCCCGACGTTTCAAAGTCTTTTCAGACTAGTCAGATAGTTTTATTTCAATGTGTGATATTCGCGTAAATCTAAGACAATACTATCTTTAGTACATATTTTTTAATTCTATTCTATTTTTTGTCTTCTTAGTGTAGTCTTAATACAAGTAAGTAAGGGTATGAAAGCTAGGACAACTATGTAATATGTAATTAAATTACCATCTATGTTTCATCTTAAATTAATCTAATTATTTGTTGTGCACTTCTACCCATTCCACAATGTTTCCTTACCTAGGGTTTGCTGGTAGAAAATTCACATCTGAATTAAGCTCGCCTGTGTACATGTGCTGTTTCCTATTTATAAATTGTTTATGTAAGTGTTTTGTGTACAATAAAGAATAAGAATAAGAATAATTATTTTTATACAAACTTCTATTAGCTCGTAAATCGTAAAACTATAATAGAATAATATAATATTGAAATACATATTTGCAATTTTTTTTATTATTAGAGTTATTACCTAATACCTACTTGCTTTTATTCTGAATATTTAATGGTTTCAATTTGCAGTCGGTTTTTCAACGTGTCAGTGCACAGATATGAGTGAATTCATAAAAAAATAATGTTTTTTTTACGTACCTTAGGTTCTTAGGTTAAAAAGCATGTCCGTGGGTTTAAAACTGACGAGATAAATGATCGCGAAACCTTTATACAGGTTTCGCAGCGCCATCTAGTAAAATGGTTAAGGGAACAACTTTTACCACACTTACTTACTTTTTTACGTTGATGAGGTCGTGTTCGTGGCACATAGGGTTGCAATCCGTCCGGGTTTCTCCGGATTTATCCTAGTTTAGAAGGCATCCGCGGAGTGTCGTAAATTTTATATGTAGTCCGGGTCTAAAATTTTAAAGTCTGACCGCTTTGACACGCACTGTGCCGCAAAAACTGATAACAATTTATTAACAAATTGTAACAAGATTCTGTTTTGTTAGATACAAGGATGATAAAAGAGGACTTTTAATTTAAGGGTCAAGATGATTTATGACATTTTCAACTGTTCCAAAATCATGGTCACGGGTGGACCTGTCCACTGTGTCTCAAATGAAGTCTGAAAAGACTGAAACGTCGGGATCTAAAATCTAAAATATACCGCTATAAAATCCGTTATAAAGTACTTACCTAGTTTTATTTCAATGTGTTAAATTCGCTTAAATCTAAGAAAATACTACATATTTTGAAATGTTTTTTACACTATGTTTTTTTTTAAATTCTGAAATAGGCTACAACTTGCCTGATGTTAAGCAATGATGCGTTTACGATGGGACACGCTCGCCCAATATACCGATTCATAATTTTCACGATTTTTCACGGGAGAAATGCAATGCGTTTCGCTTCTTCCGCACCGTTTCGAGACAGGCGCAGAAAATATATTTCTCTGGATCCCCGTAACCCCGCCACTGCAACTCCTGCGAGCCAAAACCCGTAACGAATCCCACACGAATTGAATCAGTAATAATAGAAGGAGATGGAGATATAGATTGTCAACTGTCCTCCGCTTGGAGAAACCGAGACAACAAAGCATAACAGCCAGGTTAAAAAAACCTTCGAAATGGACCAAATCAACACAGTACAGTCCCGTTAGCGGCCTGTGATAGTCAGACCCCTCATATCTCCAGCACTATAGAACTGACTCAGTTTTCTCACTAAAAACCTCCTAATAATAAGAAGACGTGCTCGCTTTTCTTAGCATCACTTCTTCAACCCTTTTTAGTGTCCCACTGCTGGGCACGGGTCTTCTCTCAGCTATCTTACTAGTTGAGAGAGTTTAGGCCTTAATCCACTCACGCTGGCCAAGTGCGGGTTGGTAGATGTCACATGTCCTCGAATGATGAGTTCTTAGACATGCCGGTTTCCTCACGATGTTTTCCTTCACTTGAGCAGCGGCGATGAAACAATTCACACAAAGATGTGTGGGCACGACTGGGATTTGGGATTTCTTAGCATAGTTTCATGAAACGGGGCTGAAGTTTGGAAATTGCATTATATTTTTCTCTAAATTTATTTTTTGTCGCCTCACGATTTCCTTGAAACAGTTAGGGTCGGCACATATCTGACGGAAGATACGTCGCAGTCTATTCGGTCAATCCCTACTTCCCTACTATTATTATTATCCCTACTAATATTATAAATGCGAAAGTAACTCTGTCTGTCTGTCTGTTACGCTTTCCCCGTTTAAACTACTGAACCGATTTGGATGAAATTGGGTATGGAGGTAGTTTGAGACCCGAGAAAGGACATAGTTTTTATCCGACTGCGCAAAAAGAAGGTAATGTTTTGGCGCGATAACCGACATACACGCGGGCGAAGCCGCTGTCGGAAAGCTAGTTGAGTATATTTATATCTGACGGAAAACGCGTTGCGTATTATTAGTTGCGTAACGGTACGGGCCTCGCCTTAGAAATATAAGGTTGCGGGTTCGATTCCCAGTCGCGCCCACACATCTTAGTGTGGATTGTAACATCGCCGCTACTCAATATCAGTGAAGGATAATACGCGAGGCATCTTCCGTCAGATGTGCGCCGAACCTGAAGGAAGTCCTGCCACCTCCTACCCTACAAGTTTGTCAGTTACAGATCTACTTACTGTCGTTCTTCGATATCGTCGGAATGTTTAAGCGTATTTTTGTATAAAAAACTAGCTTCCGCCCGCGGTTTCGCCCGCGAAATTTATCTCACTAATCTTGTTTCTCCATACAAACTTTAGAACCCCGTCTCACCCCCTTAAAGGGTCAGTTTTGAAAAGTCCTTTCTTAGTGCACCCCTGGACCCTATAAAGAACTTATGTGCCAAATTTGGAGTCTCCAGACCCAGCGGTTTGGGTTCTGCGTTGATATGTCAGTCAGTCAGTTTCTTCTTTTATTTAGATTAACAGATAGCGTTGTTATTTTCCGTACAAAAATAGCGTAAACACATCGAAAGACGACATTATGACGATATCGCAAGACCATAGTAAAAAATGTTTGTGCTAACCCCACTGCCTTTTGACGACACGCACTGTCTATCGGACCACAGGTTAATCTACTTTATGATCGTGCAATCTTTGTGAATCGCATTTGATTTGTGCCTAATCATTACCACATCACATCATAGTTGGTACCTTTAAATAGGGTTGCCATCCGTCCGGGTCCTAGTTTAGAGGGCATCGGGGAAGCGTCCGGGGAAGGTTTCATTTGTAGAAAGAGTTTAAAAAAAAAAATTGAGGCGCCCGCGAGACACGCACTATGCTCGCACACCACGATCAACCGACGAACCAAGTGACTGATTTATAATATTTATAAACATTTTGTAACAAATTGTAATATGATTCTGTTTTGTTAAAATTATTAATGAATAATCGTTTGCACCCTTTGTAGAAGAAAAAATTCAAAATTTTAACAAGGTTATTAACAAATTTTCAAAAATTAACGTCCATTCAGCTTACACTATTATTAGGTATTGTTTTTTTGTACCAAAATTTATTTATGTTTTAAGAGCAAGTCACATTTGGAAAAATACCACCCTTTTGGAAAAAGTTGACGAAATTATCAAAAATACTTTGTCGGAAATATTAAACATTAAATTAAATAACCGAGCATGGCTACAGGCATCACTACCTGTACGCCTGGGTGGGCTCGGTATCCGAAATGTTTCAAGTGTAGGTTTGCCGGCATTCTTGTCATCGGTGCATAGCACTAAGGAATTAACTAGTAAAATACTGTATGCTTCTCAGGTTAATTCCGAGGTGTTGTGCCTATCCGATGCCTTGAACACTTGGCAAACGGCTTGCACTGGAATTGATATGCCCAAGTGTACATTCTCTCAGGGACAATGGGACCGGCCGCTCTGCAGACTAAGACGAGAAAGCCTTCTAAACACCGCGAGTAACTCTGCAGAGCGTGCCCGCTTATTGGCCGTGGGAGAGTGGGAGTCTGGTCTTTGGCTGCAGGCATTGCCGTCGCCCAATATAGGTACTCTTTTGGACGATGGCACTTTCCGTCTCGCTGCGAGTCTTCGTTTGGGCGTTCCATGTGTTGTCCCGCATCGGTGTCGTTGCGGTGAAGATGTCGATTGCCTAGGACACCATGCCCTATCATGCAGCAGAAGCGCTGGCAGAATACCTCGTCATCGCAGCATAAACGACATCATTCGCCGTGCTCTTGCCACCGCCGAAGTCCCGGCTGTTTTAGAACCAAATGGCCTGGTGCGCGTCGATGGCAAGAGACCCGATGGGATGTCGTTGCTGCCTTGGAAGATGGGCAGGCCTTTGGTGTGGGACGCTACCTGCGTCGATACCCTTGCACCTTCCCATCTTCCTTTTACTTCAGGACAAGCTGGTGCTGCTGCTGCTACAGCAGAAAACCACAAGCGGCGAAAATATAATAACCTTGTCGGTAATTATGTTTTCGAACCGTTTGGTGTGGAGACGCTGGGGACATGGGGTCCGGGTGCGCGAGCTCTTTACCGCGACATTTCGAAACTTTTGGTGGATAGAACACGCGACAAGAAGGCTGGCCTTCACTTAGGCCAAAGATTGAGCGTTGCCATTCAACGTGGCAATGCTGCCAGCCTTCTTGGTACGCTACCAACCGACATTGATGCGGAGGAGTTTTTTGACGCCCAGCTTTAAATATGTTTTATAAGTTCTATTTTATATTCACTTTTTTTTTTAGGCTAAGTTAGTACGTAGGATTTGTTTTTATGTTATCGTAATTGTTGATTCGAAATAAAGATATAATATTCTTTTTTTTTCCATGAATAAAAAAGGTGATTTATGACATTTTCAACTATTTTTTATTACATTGAATATGTTTAAAAGATCTTGTTGACATGTCCGGCTTTCGGACTCTAAAATCCGGGGTTTTCACGCGTCTTGTCCTGTTTTCCAAATTTTAGAGATGGCAACCCTACCTTTAAACAACATTATAGGTATTTAGTTAAAATAATTCTGTGGGTATGTTAATACTCTGTGTGTGGGTAGAATTAATTCTTCGTCCTTGAGAAAGGATTAGCGAGTAAGAACGTTTTGGATTTTAAAAATTATACTATTCTTAAATTACTTATTAATTTGTGATCTTTCTTGTAGGTAGGTCTAACTCTAACTAACGTATTAATTACCATTGATAAAAGTGTCCAGCATAATGTACTTTATTCATAAAACCAATAATTTGAATAAACTTCATAAGAACTAACTGACTGAATAAAAGCTAGTCACAAATTCACAATTTAGCTACAAAATCAGTTAACATCACAATCAGAATTAATAACATAAATTGTAATATTTCAATAATAAATGTTAGGTGAAGCGACATCTATTGGTCGCTATGAATAACTTAACTGCGTAGTTGTGTCTTTAGCTCAGCTATTCGTCGCTAGATGGTGCTAATTAAAAATATTTTTTACAAACTTAAATGGTAGTTATAGCGACCTTTATTTAGTGAAATATATTTTATTTTCTTTGTTTCAGGGTCATTAAAAACATCATTTCTGGCAGGATCAACGTTCACAGTACATTGGCATTTAGCTTATGCGCACCGGGTACGTAAACCATAATTTTAACTCTCATGACAACAGCCCGGCTAGCTCAGTCGGTAGAGCATGAGACTCTTAATCTCAGGGTCGTGGGTTCGAGCCCCACGTTGGGCGAAATCTTTTTGAACTTATTTCTTTTCTTTTTTCAGGGTGGTTTTAGTTTACGGATATTAGATGAATTAGAAAGACCTTTACTGGACCTTACTCCAAGAGCCGGCGGCACCGAGTTTGTTCGAGACGACGTCACGTATGTTAACTTATTTTAATTTGAACTTTATATAACATAGAATACTTACCTAAAATATCAATATCGGTGAAAGAAACATCGTGAGAAAACCGTCTAAGAACTAATCCGTATAAGTTGTAACTACATTATGCAGTAAATAGTAGTAACGTTGAGCAGCGGTGGCGCAGCGGCATTCCGGTTTTCTCACGATGTTTTCCTTCACCGACGTTGAGCAGCGGAGATGAAACAATTCACACAAAAATGTATGGCACGACCAGGATTCGAAGGATTCTTATTTTTCTTAGGCGAGGCCCGTACTGCTGAGCCACCGCTGCTCTATAATATATTAATACTAGCTGCCCCAGCGAACTTCGTACCGCGTATTACTAATGTAATACGTATGTATATTTTAATTTTATACAAAAATAGAAACGAAAAATTTCGTCCAAAAATTAAAAAAAAAATTAAGTGTGAACAACCCTTATCACTTAGGGGTATGAAAAATACATAGTAGCCGATACTCAGACCTACTAAATATGCATAAAAATTTCATAAGAATCGGTCAAGCCGTTTCGGTGGAGTACGGTAACTAACATTCTCTCCTACATATTGCTGTGTCCGACAGGGTTCACAATTGATACTAAAATTGTTATACTGAACATCTTATTTATGTAACATTGTGGAACGCAATAAAGTATTGAATTGAATTGAATTGAATTGAACATTGTGACATGGAAATTTTATTTATTAGATAATTATATTATTTGTTGAACAGTGCTCAGAAGTACGAGGTTCGTCTACCAAGCGATTTCACATGTGAAAACTGCACACTACAACTGCAGAGGGAGGCTGGCGAGTGGGGGTCTAACTACAGGTTCTGGTCTTGCGCTGATATCGATATTGTGCCTCGTAAGTATAATGTTTTACTATATTCGGTACAGAGTAGGTATAATTATCATTATCCCGTACGCTGTATGCTGTTGGTCACGTGACCCGGCGCTGGCTGGAACTCACTGCTAGATAACGAGTAGGGGAGCCGAAGATGCTAAATGTGTAGTCACTCGAGCATCGTCGGATTAAGTGGTAGTAAAAAAAAAGGGTGCATCATATCCACCTTTTCAGCGGTGGTAAATCAAATCAAATATTTATTTGCTAAGAATACATTCAATTTTTTACAGGGTCAGATCTTATGTCCATAAAAGTCATTGTATCCTGCATGCGAGCAAGCGTGCAAATTATTATTAATATTATTAAAACATATTTGTATTAAAATTATTAAAATTATTAAAATGAATTATTATTATTAACTACTACACAACATAATTAAAATTACAACAATTAAATAATAACAATAAATAACAATGTGTCAATATATTAAGTCAAAATGGTACCAATCCCCTATCTATTCATGAATTAAAATCCATAAATTCCTTGACACTATAAAAACATTTACTCTGAAGCCAGTTAGTCAATTTTGTCCTGAACAAATTTCCATGTAACAGTTTAAGCTCATTAGGTATTTTGTTATAAATTACTAAACACATATTAAATACATTTTTCTTATATAAATCTTTATGACATGGTGGTTGGTATAAGAGATTGCAAAATTTTGCTCTTTTTTGCCGTGACAAAACTTCACTACGTAGTTTAAAGAAATGCATGTGATTTTTAGTGAATACGCATATATCTCTAATATACATACATGGAAGTGGAAGAATGTTACATTTTTTAAAAAGCGGTTTACAGCTATCTAAATACCATGCTTTATTCATTACTCTAATGCAACGTTTTTGTATTTTAAAAACTCTGTCCACATCGACCGAGTTACCCCACATTATTAATCCATAGCTTAGCACCGATGACACATACCCATGATATGCTGATAGGGCAGCCTCAAGAGATATAGTCTGTCGTACTCTTTTTAAAGCAAATACAAACTTGTCTAATTTCTTGCATACTAGGTCAACATGGCTTTTCCAATTTAGATGTTTATCTACATTTAATCCTAAAAACTTTATATCGCTTACATTCTGGATTATCTCACCTTTACATGTAATATCTAAGTTTAGTTGTTTTGCTTTATAAGAATTAAATTCTATCAATTTAGTTTTAATTGTATTAATGCTAAAATTATTGTTGTCCATCCATTTACCAATATCTGATAATGTATCATTAGTTATTGACAGGTAGTCGTTTTTATTTTGACATTTTATAATGACTGTTGTGTCGTCTGCAAATAAAATAGATTTCTGCGATATATATTTTGGGAGATCGTTCACATACAGTAAGAAAAGTAGAGGTCCTAGAATGCTTCCCTGAGGTACACCATATAATAAATTTACTGAATCTGAATTATAGGTTTCTTTTGAAAATTTGTTGCCATTATTTACGACTTTTGATATCTCAGTATATTGTGTCCTAAAAAAACCTAAAAAGCTTTTTTTAAGATTTCTTTATTTCCAAAGCGTAAATAAATTACAGTGTGTGCTTCTCCTGGCATCCTTAAATTATTTTGGTCAAAATAAAAAGAATTAATTAAGCAAACTAAATGGCACTCCAGTGAGGTAAGATCTTCCGGCCGGGTGAGGTTTGATGGCCGACGACCACGGTCCCCGATTGTTCTTGTCTGGTCGTTGTATGGTGTTTCCTTGAACAAAGATTTAAAAAAAGTTCACCCAGAAGTAACTACGGCGATGTGTGTCATATTTACCTCTGCCAACCATTTCGTGTGATACAGGCGCGCATGTTATTATTACGGGCCGGTGGCGTGGTCGGTAAGATACTTGCTTTTCACGCCGTAGGTCGTGGGTTCGATTCCCACCCGAGACAAACATTAGTGATGTACATTTGTGTTTGTGTCGAGTCTGGGTGTAAATATCTATTATAAGTATATATTTACAAAAGAAAAGTATTATATGTATAGTATATACCAGTTATCTGGTTTCCATAACACAAGCTCTGCTTAGCTTGGGACCAGATGACCGTGTATGTTAATGTCCCAGAATATAATAATAATAATATAATAAAGAGGAAAGATTTGACTGTTTGTCTACTGGACCGATTTCAAAAATTTTTTCACCATTAGAAAGCTACATCTTTACTGAGTAACATAGCCTAAATTATATGTTAAAAAAATTAGAGATCCGTATGAAAACTTCGATAATGTAACCCAAGGTGTGAAAAAAATGACGAAGAAAATCATTATATCGCGTACGCTGCGAAAACTATTGATATTAGAGCAAAGTGATGTACTACAGTTTTATAGAGGCTATAAATATCTACAAAAAAGTACATCTAAATATATTATTTACATCACAATAACTACTTTTTCTTCTTAAAATATGCAATTATAACGCAGGTACAAATTAGACCCAATCATTAGTACCTTGGTATTAATCATTATCTAAATAAATAACTTAATATTCAAGGGTATATCAGTACCTGAAAATTACTTTTTGAATTATTTAAATCGGACATACCATTCAAAGGTTATATATTATATTTTTATTACATATATGACATTTTAATTAAATTCTTTATTAAACTGCCAGCTATTTATCGATATAATTTCTATTTAGAATTAATTTTTTTATTTACATTAAGCTACCCACACATAATGTTAGCATCACGCCTGTATTACCCGAACGGGTAGGTAGAGGTGAATATCACCAATTTTCTCCGGCTGTTTAGATGCCATACGTAATAGGCTCTCCTAAAGCGGTTCATCGGACACAATTTCAAACTTCCAGCTACGACTAATATTCTCTAAGTACCTATATTAGAAGTCTCTTTTTATACTCGACCAGGGAATCGAACCCGGGACATCGCGGTAATTAGAAAACTGTTCTAAATTAACATGATTAATTGCAGACTTACAAATTACTTAACCAAAATCAAGTCAGATTAATCACAACTGATATTCGCGTGAAGGTCGTTGCGTTAGACTCTTTGTCAGCTCTTTAATTACAATTTAAATGAATGCACATCTCATTTGTATCAAGTTGTTGGATTAAATGATTAATTGTTAAACTGACAAGGTTAATAGCAGAGTTTGACAAACTAGTAGAATGTGGGTTCGGAATTAGTTCAATATTTTAATTATGTAATGAATTAATTTTATTTTGATTTAGCTCATTGGGTTGTCGGACAGATAATGAATTTATTACATTTTGCGCGGTCTGCTGTTTAGTTTGAAGGGTATAATTTGCTAAACTTCTAATTAAATTCGTACTAGATCTAAAACCAGACGGATTTCTGTCAGTCACGTTATATGAAACGCCAACTTTTTTTAGTATCCCATAGCGGCGCATCTAAAATACCTTACAATTTCGAGTTTATGCGAATCTGTCGAGGTTCAGAGAAGTCGAGGACTCAAACAGATTCAATCTCGTTTTCTAATTCCTCGGAGTTACTTTTAGTCCGTATTTTGAAGAAGGCTTTTCTTCTTTCGATAAAATTTTACTGTTTATTTTTTAATTTCAGGTAAAGAATATCATGAAACTTGCTCTGGACATGGTTTCTACATCCTCGGTCGGTGTAAATGTAACAAAATGTACACCGGACCCCGATGTCAGTTCAGTGACGAATGTTCGGAGGACAATGACTGCGGGCTGAGGGGCAAATGCGTTGACGTTAACGCCACTGAGTCACCTACGAAGATGTGCTATTGTCCTTTCGGTTTCTACGGAAAGGGGTGTAATAAGAGTGAGTAAAACAAAAAGTAAAGTAAAAAGCAATTTTTTTAGTCATGTAAATTGAGGAATATTTTTACGTCTTGACAGTTAATGCATGGAGAATCTGTCAAGATATAAAAATAATCTTTAGATGGAAGTTAAATACCTGGCTCATGAAAAATCAGTTGTAAATAATTTTTTCTTAATAATTGATAGTGGAATGGAATAATAATAATAATTTCGTTCACAGAGGCGCCATGGAAGGACAAGAACATTAATTTAGGCTTGTACAACAAGAAGGAACTATCAAAACAATTCAATTTGTACTGGAGAATACTTAAAGAGGACGCGGAGATTGAAGTTATTATGAAGGTCAATGGCACTTCTTATGCTGGTAAGTATAACAATCATACAATGTCGCGTTATGTATAATTCCGCCTTTTACATACGGCGCGGCGTAGTTAGATTACAAATGCTTGCGGTTATGTAATATGCCCAAGGTAAAATGTATAATGTCCTATCTTCTAGTGACTTACTAAGTGAACAAGGCCTGTACTCTCGCGCTTTAGACATTTATCTCTAATAGACATTTTTCAAACAAAAATGGCGATGTCGCAACATTCGCCATTTTTTCGACATTTATTTTCCTTATAAATGGTTACAAATAATTTTCAATGTCTTTATCTTAACATTCATAAATCCATCTACTTTATAATAGAATTTCATCAACAGTATAGATTTTAATTTATTTTTAAAAATATTTACATTGTATATAGCTCTTAGTGAATTTGGTAGTTTATTATAAATATTAACTGCATGCACCTTTGGACAATGGACTACCTAATTTTGGGTGAACAATATTAGGCTAGATTCTCTGTTCTTCTCTGTGCTTTCTTTGTGGCTCTTTCTTCTTTTGTAGTATTAATATTTTAAGACATGGAGCGTATAGTTTCTAAACAGTCGACGCTGTATATAAACGGCGAAACATTCAAAATGCCTGCGACACATAAATGACTTAATCTACATCCCTCTAACCTAGCTAATGTAAATAGGTATAATAAAATTTATTAATCTTTTTTCAGGTGTGGGCTGGCGGCCTAATGGACTCGACAAGAGGTGTAAAAACTTTCCAGTATTAGGACCACCTATGGATAAAGGTATTAAAATATTTTGTTACTAGCGGACTCCGCAGACATCGTCCTGCCTGGTAAAGCAGTGCCACCTACTGGGTCTGAAAATAGATTACGATCGATTCTCAGACCTATTAAACATAGAGATATAAGATTCCATAAAAATCGGTCAAGCCATTTCGGAGGAGATTTTTTTTAATTATCCTCTGCGTAAGAACCATCTTCGTACATCGAAGAATATTCTAATAAAAAATAGCGAAAATCGGTTGAGCCCTTCTCGATTTTCGCGTTTAGCAACACTATGATTCATTTTTATTATATTGATTAGCTTTCCACTCGCTTCTCCACCCGTGCGTATGACGGTTATCGCGCTAAACTATTAATTTTTATTTTGCTCAGTCGGTTAAAAGTTATCCAATATCCTTCCTCGGGTCTCAAACTATCTCCATTCCAAATCTGTTATGTACTTATGGCGTGAAAGCACGACAGACAAAAAATGTTACTTTCGCATTTATAATATTAGTTAGAAAGTAAAAATTAGTGGCTTCTACCTTATGGTATTAGGATCAAAGATCTTTTTATCTGATAGATGTCACATGTCTTCGAATGATTAGTTCTTAGACATGTCGGTTTCCTCACGGTGTTTTCCTTCACCGATATTGATCAGTGGCAATGATAAAATTCGCATAAAGATGTGTGGACATGACCGAGGATCGAACCCGTAACCTTATATTTCAAAGGCGATGCTAATAGATGCCGCTGCGCCACCTCTGCTCTACAGTGCTCCAAAGTGGGTATCACTGCTTAATTTTTAATGTATTTTTAGTTACCACGCCAAAACCAGAACCCTTGCCAGAGCCGGAACCGACAGCAGAGCCCGAACCCACTTCAGAGCCGAATGCCGAACCGGAGCCCAGTTCAGAGCCTAAAGCTGAACCCGAACCCAATGTAGAAATCAAAGCCAGAACTGCGGGACTTAGTTCTACAAAGATATCCACCCAGGTAAATACTTTTGAATGTATACAATGTACATGATTTCTGAGAACGAAATTCAAAATTTTATTATTATTATTTTCTATTTATTCTAAGCTTACAAAACGTCAACGTCACTCAGGTTGCTTGTCTGTGATTGATATTGTTTGTTACATCAGGGGACAATGTTTAAGAGGTCAGTTGGGTGAGCACGTGGTGTGTGTAAATCAAATTTGCGCTCATCAAAAAAGCAATCTATTTCCATCCAAATATTTGTAAATAGGGAAGTGGTGTAATCATTGGCAGAGATATTGATTAGCTTTCTGTGGTGTTATTTTGTGTCCCATCGAGATACATGAGGAATGAGGTGTATCTGGTGATCACGGGCCAAGAGCTCGCCGACATACATATACGTAAGTGTAAGTATACCAGTAGCTGTTGTAATATTAACCAAATTTATTGTTCTTCGTTTCTACAGCGCCCACAGCCCAGTTCAGAGCCAAAAGCAGAGCCAGAACCCAGCCCAAAACCGGAACCTACATCAGAACCCGAACCAGAGCCTAAACCAGAGCCAGAGCCCACTTCAGAGCCAGAACCAGAGCCTAAACCAGAGCCAGAACCCAATTCAGAGCCAGAACCGGAACCAAAGACTACCACACAGCTCCCTGAGAATGATAATAGGAATAAAAGAGTTGCTATGCATACTCTTGATGGATTTGATTTTAAGAATCTCGGTAATGATGTCTCAGTGAAAACTTCGGTTTCTTACAAAGTTTCTAGTTCTAAAGGTAAGGGTTTTTCATTTAATATTTACACTAAAGTACTAAAGCCTGTCTTACCTGAAAGTATAAAGGTGAATAATAATAATAATAATAATAATAATAATGATATAGTGGGACATTAACACACACGATCATCTGATCCCAAACTAAGCAGAGCATGTACTATGGAAACCAGATAACTGGTAATATACTACATATAATACTTTTCTTTTGTAAATACATACTTAATTTACACTCAGACACAAGACAAACACACATATTTAAACAAATGTTTGTCTCGGGTGGGAATCGAACCCACGACCTGCGGCGTGAAAAGCAGATGGATATCTTACATAGATTCCGCTAAATATTTATTTCCCATACGTAATAGGGCCGAGTCCATTGTCGTTTATTGGACATGTTCCCGATACTGAGCTGCAACTTTTCTAAGTACCTATATCAGAAACATCTATTGCTCAATCTCAAAAATTCGTTTACCCCAACGGTTGTCGGTTCTGCGGTAGTATATGACTGACCCACTGCCACTTCAGCATACAAATCTGGTGAGCTATGTCGATTACTCTGGTTCTCTGTCGGACCACTTTATTGTGTAATCCATCCTTCAGAGAAACTCCGAGCCATAGCCCTTTCCGTAGTTCATGCTATTGCTCAAATTGAAGTGATTTTATTAATAATTCAATGATTTTTGTTGAAGGTCGCAAGAAGCGTGCATTATCGAACGAGACGGGTAAGTGCATGTTCATTAATAAACCAACTTGCACTAAACATTTGCCACGCGACACAGCACAGCACAGCACAACCACACGCTACTAACTACACTGTACAATATGTACTTGTCTACCACTAGCTAATAATATATAAGAAAATAAAAACACAATTATGTTATGTATAAGCGAAAATCACTTAATCATTCATTTATCACCAAATCTCGGAAAGAATAGGTATTAGGATATTAAATTTTGTCAGGGTAATTGATTACTGGGCGTTTGCACTGCACAACAAAACATGATACAAGCATAGTCTTATCTCTTTCTACTCATCTCTAAACGATAGAGATAGATAGTGCTTGCATGTTTTCTTGTACATGTTTCTCCAGTGGAAACTAGGGGGTTATATGTTGAAATGTTCTAATTTCTAAAAAGATGAAATAGGTGGTGGATGGACAGGTTTTCTAAGAATGAATATTTTTTGGAAAATCGGGCGCGAAATGGTACCTAATATAGGTTCGCCAAGAAACAGTTTTATCAAATTCACTCGTAAAAGGGTAAAGTGGGTGGAAATAATTAAATAGGAAAGGTCAGCTAAAGAAAAGAATTTAAGACATTTATTCCCATGATAAAACAACGATTTAGCATATTACATGGGTTGGTTGGGTGACACGTTTTGCTACTTAGAATTACTCATTACATTATTTCTACAAACCATCGATGTTTTACTGGTCAGGCTAGGCCAGGGGTATTTTTACTGGATTCGATACAAATCCAGAGCTTTTATGCTATTATAGGGCCTAAAGTACTAAAATTGAAATATAACGGCATTATAAAGGTTTATTTTTGTTTTAAATATTGTAACGATCTTATTCATAAAAGTCTTATAAGACTCCTTAGTTAAAATGGACTTTGCCTCTTTCTTACTAGTATAAATGTTAAGATGACAGACAAAGACAAACGAATTATAAGCCTATTTTAGCTAGGTGTAATGAGCATTAAATACGTTTATGAATACGGGGGTAAGTTTTTAGAAGGTTTTTACAGAGATGACTGAAAAATATCAGTTTTTTTACCTATACCATATAAATGTTCTACAATTTTAGTACTTTAGTAATAGCAGACTTGAACCAGGAGGTTACAGTGAAGAGGTTGTGGTGGGAGGGCTTGTTCTACTCCATTGACAGTGGTGGCACTTGTGGTGATAGCGTCGACATAAAGCTTAGTTTATATAATCGCGCCGTAACATAAGGCCGGTATATCTAAAGGCTTGAGGCCTATACAGGTTTGCGAGTTATTCGCTACCGCTGTGCGCAGACATCATATCTTATTGCCACCTGATTTGCACAACGCAGGGACCCGGGGATTCAGATTGAAGGTGCACTCCCATGGACGGAAGTGACTCGACGTTACAGATGATAATACATTAGGAGTTACATATACTCTTAAGGAAATATTATTGCATAATTATGTATATTATTAGTATGACCTATCAAGGGTCAATATATATTTAGGATACACTATTATTTATGTGATGATATATGTACATAGGTAGGTACTGGACCCATAACTTATTGAAAAAAGTGGTTACACATTTCAAAATGTATATTTTTCTTATGTGTTATTAGTAAGTGGTAGAAATGCTCTTGTATATAGGATAAGTTGCATGATGACGTTATTTTTACAGATATGGATACGACGCCAAGTTTATCCCCTAGCTCAACTGAATCCATTGAAACTAAACTTGAAATTACCACCAAACCAAATCCTTCAAAACGACCAAAGTTTATACCAAAGTCTAAATTAGTTACTACGCCTGTACCCACAGAGCCTTCTAAACCAAAATTTATCCCAGAGCCCATAACACCTTCCTTAGACCCTAATTCAAATCCTCTACCAGAACCCACGCCACAAGTAATCCTAGAATCCAATCCGAAACCAGAACCGACTTCCGAGGCTTCAGCAAAACCAGAACCTTCCCCTGAGCCTGCATCAGAACCAGAACCAATTCCAGAACCTAAAGCCGAACCAGAACCCAGTTCAGAGCCAAATTCCGAACCAGAGCCCAGTTCAGAGCCTAAACCAGAACCTAGTTCAGAATTGAAAACCGAACCAGAGCCTAGCCCAGAACCTACATCCGAGCCAGAACCTAGCCCTGAGCCCAATTCGGAGCCAAATCCAGAACCAAAAGCCATACCAGAGCCTGAACCTAAATCCGAACACATCCCTAATCCTAAATCACAGCCTGAGCTCAATTCAGAGCCTAAATCAGAACCCAGTCCAGAACCAAATGCTGAACCAGAACCTAGCCCCGAACCTAACTCTGAGCCAGAACCTAACCCTGAGCCTAAACCAGAGCCAGAACCTAACCCTGAGCCTAAATCAGAGCCAGAACCCACTCCGGAACCCAAACCAGAACCCCAGTCAGAGTCGCAACCCGAGACTTTGCTAGTGAAGGGACTTAACGAAGAAGCAGGTAACGTCACACGCTTTGCACTTGTGTTATTTACATTGTTGTACATTGGCATTATCTATTACTATAAACGCCAAAGTTTGTAAAGAATGTATGGATGTTTGTTACTCTTTCACACAAAAACTACTGGACAGAATTGGATGAAATTTAGCAAAGTGATAGATTATGATCTGGATTAACACCTAGGTTACTTTTTATCCTCTTAAGTATCACGCCGGCAAAGTCGTGGGCTGAAGCTAGTATTGGAATAAATGAAAATACAGCTGAACCTACCAAATTTCTTTTTTAAGTTAAATAATAAATAATTAAGGTCATACTTAAAAACTCGAGGCAATGCGAATAAAATAATTATATAAAGAATTTAGTAATTTTATCAGTAGATTATTCAAAAACGAGATAATCTGTTGTCTAAGGATTATTTTTCACGTTTCGACCGATTTCCCGTAGTGATAATTAGTGTAAGATATTTTACCATATGATAGTGCTCATGATTGCAAGCAACGTTCCCAAAGAAACTACTTTTAAAGCAACTTCTTTCAGCACCACTTTAAATCATTGGAACTTCGTTTAAAATAATAGAAAAGTATAAATAAAATAAATAATTAAATACTTTAATACGTAGTTAAGTATTTTACACTAGCCACCAGTCACCCATGACTATCAAAATGTCAAAATTATTCCATAATTAGAAGTAGTCTGGCAATATAACAATTTACAGCGGTATGTCAATGTGCAATGTATGTGAATTGTAAATATACTTTGTATAGCAAAAATAGCACATTATTTATAATACTTTCTATAATTCTTTAAAATATTTTCTCTAACACCGAGGGCCTATCGTTCAATAGGTAGATAACTTTTAACTGAGGAATATTTTTTTTACGATTTTACAGATTTTTTATACATTAACTGTCAAACTGTAAAAATAATTTCTAAGGTAAAAGTTATCTGAGTAATGAAAAAATAGCTGTTACACACTTCTAATATTTTCTATTCTTATTTAATAACTTCACTATTTAACACTTACACCCTTATTCCAAGACGACGTTTGAACAATAAAATAGTTTTACTTGGTACTAGTAATGGAATAATTAGCATTCACATTTATTGTTAGTACGCGAACGCTCCATTAGCATATAACAAATAAAATTAAGTTGCATGCGCTCTTTGTCGCACGCAACCGCAAACTATATCTCTCTTTCACATAACCTAGATTGATATCGTTCGCGAGTGAAATTATTAGCTACTTAATTCGAAAATTAGCAATATTCATATACTTCATAATTATTAATTATAATCATATTAGTGATAAGCTTAGCTGTAGCAATTAACATGCTAAGACTCATAAATTCGCATGTTTATAAAATTTATGTGAATTTGCTTTAATTACGATAAGTACTTGATACTAGTCTAGTCCGGACTTGATTTACGCACTTGCTGAGTAAGTAACAAATTCGGACTATATTTAAAACCTCGTTTTGGAATAAACCTTTTAGAAGTAGTTACAATATCAAATGAGAAATATTAATTAATCTTTATTATTTAAATTTAGTAGCTAAGAATAATAAAATATGTTAACATTGTTTTCTACTAACCATAGAACTGCTTTATCAAGGTTATTATTTTAATTTTCTGCTGTAATTTATTTCTCTGCTTCGCCAGGCTTTGGGCTTTTCTTTTTACATTAAAATTCCTTCCTATTGTTTTTTCCTTCCTGGTAATAATTTCTTAAAATTATACAGAACTACAAGCACAATTAGTTGGCGTTGCTTTTTGTTCTGTATAATGACAACCAACTTATTTAGAGATTTTTGCAGATGTTTTATTTTTGTTTTTACTGTCAAACATTTAAACCACCTAAAAATAAAAAGCAAATTTAATTGAAGAAAAAAATTTACAAAAATAAAATATTTAGGAAAGTTCTTTTATCGTGATGATGTATTTACCACTATTTACCAGTCACCTTATAAGATAATTTAAGCTCGTTGTGTCTATCTGGATGAGGTTGCATTACCACTGTAAATATACTAAGTAGACGTTTACAACATTACGTGTGGTAAATATCCACTTGTGATCAACTACGAAATATTGAAATAAAATTACTTTTTTAACGGATTTCAAATAAAACACGAATAAAAAATAAATAAACCGCGATAAAATCCGTAAAAGTATAGTTTTATTTCAATGTGTGATATTCGCGTAAATCTAAGACAGTACTATTATTACGAATAAAATCAATATATTATCAATAAAAAGAAAATTATTGGAATTAGGGAAATGGGTTTGACGTTTCGAATAACCTTATCGAAACATCAAGCTAAACAAAAGATGGGTGTGGAATGTCCGATAATTATATTATTGTTTCATTTTAGTGGTTTAATGTTATCTATTATATGTATGTACTTATGGTAAAAAGGCAGCTTTATAGTGTTATAAATAAACATTATAATAATGTAGTAACACCAATTTTTAGGTTACTTCCCAGCCCATGAGTATGCTCCTAAATACGATTTTAATCCCATGGACTGTACGGATATAGTCATTGGAACTGCTAAAGGGAATTATCATAGGATTCTGGATTATTACACAAGAGATAGGTAAGCATCAGCTCCCTATCTACGATCTACTATTTTCCTGAGACTTCATAATATACTAGGACATCAACACACACTTATCTGGTCCTAAGGTAAGCAGATCTTGTGCTTCGGATACCAGATAATTGATACTACTACTATTTTTAACTTGTTTTTTGTAAATTCATACTATAATAGATAATTACATCCAAGACATGTTCATGCTTGCAATGTCTGTCTTGGGTGGAAATCGAATCCCGACCACGCCATACCGTACAAGTCCGTTAATCAACCAAGGTCGAAGACATTGTAGTGTGCTATCATTTCGCGATCTCCAGAGAATTTTGGTTGAAAGAAGTTGAGATCATGTTAAAACGTTTCCGAAAACGTATAACTCGTTTCGGATTAAGGTCAAAAATGGTACGCGTAATTGTATAATATGTTTTTATTTTTAATTGTTAGGTCGACTCCAAGAGTGGATACCTTCTGGGGTGGTCATGATGACATCACTGCAGCATCAGGCTACGAAGAGAATGGTGTGACTACAATCATATTCAGAAAGAAAATTAAGGTACAGACCATCTTAGATCAATTAGAATTCTTCTGTAAAAAAAATATTATCTATCCTAAACGTGAAGTTACGGATTTAAATATCAGTTTGATCAAAAACACATTTCTAATTAAAAAAAATTAATAGCGGCTCGAAAATGAGAATTGTCCCCGATGAATGGCAATAGGCTGGACTGAGAGAAATCCGGTAGGTAATGGACCTATAAATTGTTTCATCGCCGTTGCTAAATATCAGGGAAGGAAAAATCGTGACGAAACCGTAATCATTTGAGAACAACAACGCGCCAAGTGCGTGTTGTTGGATGTCAGCGTGTGTGGATTACGGCCTAAATTTTCTCAACTCGTAAGAGAAGTCCCGTGCCCTGCAGTGGAACACTAGAAAGTGTTGAAGTGAACAAAAAATAAATTAACTTTCAGGCCAAAGAACCTACAGACCATTCAATAGTCGACGATTCTATGCACGTCATATGGGCACGAGGTCAGGAGCCCGGTAAATACGTGCATTCACCTCCGTCGGGACTCGAACGTGGGACCGCAGCGGTCGGGGACTTCTATAGACCTGATGAACTGAAGTACCACGGACATGGGGGACAAAGGGGTGTTACCACTATTAATTTCTTTGGTAAGTCTCATTCTATACAGAAGAGGTAGGGCGCAGCGAGTTTCTTCGCTCCATGAGCAGTTCAATCTGGGAACTTTTGGTTATGTTCCTGGGTGTGAGGTAAGAGTAAAGTAGCCAGTGCCCAATGTGCGATGGATTTTTTTGGTTACTGTAAGCATCCATAATTCAAATCACGGTGACTTGGAAGTACAAAAAAGAAAGATTTTTTTGAACATATTATCCATGATTGAATATTTTACACTAATTACCAGTCACCCTATATAGTATAAATAACTTAAAAATATATTTCTATCTTAACTGAAAAACAATTTTAAGCTAAACCTAACTAAGCTAAATATTTATATTAGTTATCCTTATAATATTTATAAGGATAACTACGCTAAGTATTTATTTATTTTGCAGATGAAAACAAATCATCAATCTCCGGTGGAGTGTTACCTTTAGGCGACAAGTGTGGTGGGCAATGGCGTTTACCAGCTAATTGTAATCCAGCCAACAATACTTGTGATTATATAGCTACTTGGGAGTATCTAGGACAGAAAAGAGGGAAGGACTCTGTGAGGTTTACTATTACTACTAAACAGAGCAAGCATTGGACCGGCATTGGATTCAGTGATAATAAAAAAATGGTAAGAATTAATCATTATCTTATGTTTAAATTTTTTTGTTCGCTTAGATAGTGAAGGAAAAATAGAAGAAAAATATGTTTATAAATTTTGGACTTTTCCTTTTTATTTTTTAAATATTTGTCAGGGTATTTCGGACAGAAAAAAGGGAAAGATTCTGTTAGGTGCACTATTACTATTAAACATAACAAGCATTGAACGGCGGTCGGGTACAATGATAATAAAAAAATGTGAAAATTTTATTAATGAATAACGAGTTATAATATTAAAACTTGGCGTTTTTTTTGTTAATTATTACTATTAGTCGAGTTTATCTAAAGAAGTTAATTAGGCATTGCTTTTTGTATTTTGTTAAATCTTGCTTAATATTTATAAGTTTTTAACAAAAATATATTTTTTATGAGATAAACATTTTTTATGTATTGACATTTTTCCATAAATTTACTGTCAAAATGTCAAAAAAATTAAACACATGAAAGAAATTTGCTTTTTCTTCGAATGAGTTTTATGGAGCTGTCTCCAGCTATTAAACCATTTTTATACCAAAATTCATCTAAATTAGTTCAGTAACTTCTGCGCAATATGTGTTGCAATGTACTTAAAATAATAAGCCAGAATTATTGTTAAGTAGACCTACTCAAAAATAAGCCTTTTTTTAATCAAAATTACCTGCCTCAGTCTCAAACCGACGCTATCATCGGTTGGGTGGACTCCCGCTCCAACCGACCGTTCCTGATGGACACGTGGGTGTCTGGGTACTCCGCGCCCAGGGTCGATGGTAGACAGGACCTCAGCAAGGAGGCCGGGAGCTTGGTGGATGGTATCACCACACTCAGCTTTGTAAGGAAGCGAAATACTGGGGATCAGAAGGTAACTAATAACAATTGATATAATTTCCGCCTATTTCCTTAAATTAATGGTAACGCTGGAAATTTGATCATATTATAAATATCTATTATAACCAAACAAATAAACTACTTTGTAACGGGTTTTATCGTGGTATACTTTAGATTTAAGATCCCGAAGTTTCATAGTCCTGATGGTGATCAGTTACCATCACTTATACAAGCTTTTAACACCGGAGGCACTCGCGCGTTACTATTATTATGGACGAAATATTTTTTTTAGCTCCTTAACAGCCTTAGGGGTACCGCAGATACTAAAGGTATCTGCCGTGCTAATAAGACCTTACAGAATACACGTAGTGTAATTACTTTTGGCTGTGTTCCTGGGTACAAGTAAATCTGTATTTACTTCAACCCTTTTCAGTACCCCATTGCTGGACACGGGTTTTTTCTCAACTATCTTACGAGATCAAAGATTTAATTCACACACGCTGCCACGTGCGGGTTGGTGGATGTCACATATCCTCGAATGATTAATTCTTAGACATGCTGGATTCCACTAATATTGAGCAGGAGCGATGAAACAATTCACACATAGAAGGGGACCGCGGATCGTATCCGCGACCTTATATTTCAAAGGCGAAGCCGATACCGCTGAGCCACCGATACTATTGAAGGTTTACATCTTCAATAATATTGCACAAACTAAAACTAAGGCTTCCCGTTACCATTTGTCTATCAGAACTTACTCCTTTTCATATCCTCAGGACCTGGCGTTCACAGACACTCAGTGTCTCTACATGATGTTCATACCATATGGTGGGGGCTTCGACCCAGTCAACAAGCGGACCAGCAAACATCTGCAAACACCTATTGTTACTGATGAAAGAGTCTGTATCAAGCCTTGTGGCCCTGGTAAGTTGAAACATCTACTTTAAAGATTTACCCCCATATTCATAGACGACTTAATTACGTTAGGTTAGGTTAGGTTAGCTAAATTAGGTTTATAATTTAGCTAACCTAACAAAGACTAAGTCCATTTTAACTGAACAGTTTCATAAAGTTTTTTTTTAACAGAACAGTTTCATTAGATTAGTTTATTCATTTATTCTATCTATTATTCTATCTATTTATTCGTGAAATTCATTTTGGCTATCGAGCCTGTCACTGTCAGCTCAATTCGTATAAACATCCACAAAAGTTTTTTTTTACAATAACAGACATCTGGTCCCAAACTAAGCAAAGCTTGTACTGTGGAAAGCAGATAACTGGTAATATACTACATATAATACTTTTCTTTTGTTAATATATACCTTAATGTAGACATGTGTCGACTCAAGACAAACAGACATGTTCAACCCACAATTGTCTCACTTGGGTAGGAATCGAAACCACGACCTGAGGCGTGAAATCTTACCGACCACGCCACCGCCCCGTCAATTAGTTAGTTAATTTGGTTAAACTGCTAGAAACATTAACAAAAATGTAATTGTTTAGTGCATTAATGTAATTTTATTCAATCGATCGACTAAATTAATAACTGATAGATTTTCAGACGCAGAGTATATTTCATTTCTTTCTAAAACCTTAAATTAAATCTTCTTCCACAGAACCTCCAGAAGAAGAAATTACTACCGAACCTACTCTACCCGGGCAACAAACCTACACTATGTTAATAAGAATCACAGGGTTAGCTGATAACTTTAAACCCCCGGCCTCTGGTAGCAAGGAGTATGAGGAACTAAACAAACAACTGTCTGAGAGTGTAGCCAAAGAAATTAGCAAACACAAGGGCTATCATAGCGTAGTGGTTAATGGATTTATGCAGTAAGTATACTAAGTTCGAGTCCTTTCTACATTAAAATAAAGTTTCTTTTACCCAATAGAAAATGTTTTAAATTGACAATGTTAGATCTAAAACCAATAAAGGGGAAAATAGAAAGATTGACTGAGTATTTAATTAAAATTCACTATGTCGACGCTTGTTTCGCACACTAACACTATAAGTAAAGTACTCGACACTATTGTTCTATAGGTGGGTATGGGTCTTTTCCAACTGTTGTAAGAATTAAGTGTTGACATTTTATGGGCTGATAGTTTAACAGCTAAACTGAGTTATTTTTTATATGAAGAATGTTTTTGACGTGATGACAGATTTGCCAAACGTTTACTGTCAAAACGTAAAAAATCCTCAATTGACATTTCACTTCAACCCTTTTTAGTGTCCCACAGCTGGCCACGGGGCTTCTCTTAACTATCTTAGGAGTTGAGAAAGTTTAGGCTTTTATCCACAAACGATGGCCAAGTGCGGGTTGGTGGATGTCAAAAAATTTCGGAATTAATTCTGCAAAGGCCATATTTAAATAGAGTATTAATAATTTAATACGTATGTATTGAAAAATCGGCCTTATCTTTTCTAGATAGAAAAACAAAAACAAAATAGATTACCCAAATAAAATTAAACCAAATTATTATGTCTAATTTTATTTTTCTATTACAGAAACGAAACTAAAGCTATAATAGCAGATTTGACACTGAAAGCGATAGATTTGAATAGTATCGACGGTCAACCTATGGACAATTCGACTGAATCGAGCATCGAACCCGCGGTTGAGCGGTGGGAACGTATTGTGAGAGACACTTTAGCTGTAGGAAGAGTTGGGAATCTTAATGTTGATCCGGAATTCTTAGTTTTTGAGCCACAGAGTTGTAAGTAGTCATCATTCAAACAGTCATCAATTTTTATCTCACACCTAAAGAAAGACAGAAATTATTTTAATTTCATTCCATTCCACTCCGCTTCACTTCACTCCACTGCACCCACTCTAATCCACTCCACTCTATTTCATTCCATTCTTTTAGACCCTTACAAGGTCGTGTTATTTTTTTGAAGTGTGTATCTTGATTATCTTGTATGCCTGTGTATCTGTGTAATTAAAAAATTACAAAACCCCTCCAACCTATCTAGGACCTATCTCGACCACTTCAGTTTTTAAACTCAGAAAACCAAAATCAAAATCGTTGAATCGTTGTAAGCAGATACACAAGTGAAATTCTTTCTTTCCATCGAGGCACAATCATTTTTAATACTGACTGCTACGCCGGAAGTCGTAGGGTCGATTTCCACACACGACAAACCTTCGTGTGATGAGCAAAATGTTGTTTGGTCTGTGTTTGGGTGTATTTACAAAAAAATATATATAGTTGAGTAGTATATCGGTACTTGGTACCCATACATAACACAAGCAAATATAATTGCTTAATTTGAGACTAGATGGCGCTGTGTGTATGTGTATATTTATAATAATAATATTATTATTATTATTGAGTATAGGTTATTTTGTACAAGAAAAGGTCAAATATTTTTTTTTTTTCAGTAATAACAAATCGTCCTACCGAAGATGAATCATCTAATAACGCTCGGTCGTTCTTCGGTTTAGCTGAAACTAAACTATGGGTAGTAGTGGGGTGTGTAGCCGCCCTTATACTTGTGGCGTTGTTGCAAGCTGGGTGCACTTTATATAGAAGTGGAGCGAGTTCTACGCAGAATAAGGTAAGGATTTCATTAAAATCAATACTTTTTTACTGGGCATAAATCTGTGTTGGGCATAGTTTAGTATTGGGATGTGTAGCCGCCCTTATACTTGTGGCGTTGTTGCAAGCTGGGTGCACTTTATATAGAAGTGGAGCGAGTTCTACGCAGAATAAGGTAAGGATTTCATTAAATCAATACTTTTTTATTGGGCATACTTCTGTATTGGGCATAGTTTAGTAGTGGGGTGTGTAGCCGCCCTCATACTTGTGGCATAATTGCCACTTAAAATAAGGTAAGAATATTGTAAAAATACTGTTTATTGGGAATATCTGTGTATTAGGCATACTTGTGTATTAGGCATAATAATAATAAAGTTTATAGAAAATAATTTGATAAACTTATAAATGAATCTACTTAGTCTTGGTAGTATTATATTATCTGAGTATTATATTATCTGTGGTCTTGGCATACCTATACATCCTCAGCATACTTATGATTTGAGCTTAATTTATGATTTAACAATTTTATCTGAGAGTAGCGGTGGCGCAGCGGTACGGGCCTCGCCTTGAAATACAAGGTCGCGTGTTCGATTCCCAGTCGTGCCCACACATCTTTGTGTGAATTGTTTCATCGCCGCTGATCAATATCTGTGAAGGAAAACATCGTGAGGAAACCGGCATGTCTAAGAAGTAATCATTCAAGGACATGTGACATCCACCAACCTGCACTTGGCCAGCGTGTGTGAATTAAGGCGTAAACTCTCTCAACTCGTAGGATAGTTAAGAGAATACCCGTGCTCAGCAGTAGGACACTAAAAAGGGTTGAAGTGAACTAAATTTTTATGTTATAGACGTAAAAATAATTATAAATGAAATAAACATATTATTATATATTTTTTAATATTTATTTCTTAATTCCAGGACCAACTGATCCCGAATACAGCATGGAAAGATTACTCCGTCGCGAACACAAACTTTGCATTCGAACCATTTGAAAACGACGACAAATATAATTCAACCGCTTCAACCGCCCCATTACGGTCCCGAGCCACACCTGTACGCCCTAAAGACCCACCACCACCCAGACCGAACAGCAAAAACGGAAATAACAGCCATAACCACGGTAACGGACATAACGGAAATGGTAATACGGGTAACGGAAATATGAATAACGGAAATACGAATAACGGAGATAGAAATACCGGTATGAATGGTAATTCTGGGCATAGAAATGGTAGGCATAGTGGAAGTATGCCTAGGCATGTGCCTAATGGAAGGGGTACCCCGAAACATGCGAATAGTGTTGCTCAATATTACCATGATACAAGATCTTTGCAACGACCTAGAGGCCAGTATGGGTAAGTAAACAGTCCTTTACATCAAAAATATTTGAATTAACAAAAATAATTTTGGCAGTTAGAGACTGCCGATAGAAGTGAAAACTGTGAACTTACGAGATTTCACCCATCCAAATAGCGTCCGCGCACAGTACACGGCCGCTGCACGTGCGCATGTCATGCATGAGCATGTCAGTGACGCGAACCCATACGATTTTCCCCTACCAAAAAGTGCCCAACGCGGCTTAGGAAGTTTTCACTTTAAAAATGTTACTTTACTTATAATGTTACATGCAAAAGTTTGTATGGATGTGTGGTGTGGATGTTTGTTATTCTTTCACGTAAAAACTACTGGATGAATTTAGATTAAAAGCACAGATAGATAATAGTCTATCTAGAATAACACATCACTTTAATCCTTACTAGTGTCCCACTACTGGGCACGGGTCTTCTCTCAACTATCTTATGAGTTGAGAGAGTTTAGGCCTTAATCCACACACGCTGGCCATGTGCGGTTTGGTGGATGTCACATGTCCTCGAATGATTAGTTCTTAGCAATGCCGGTTTCCTCACGATGTTTTCCTTCACCGATATTGAGCAGCGGAGATGAAACAATTCACACAAAGATGTGTGGGTGCGACCAGGATTCGAACTCACGACCTTATTTTTCTAAGATGAGGTCCGTACCGCTTCGCCACCGCTGCTAATAACACATAGGCTACCTGAAAACCCACTGAACCGATTTTGATAAAAATTAAATTATCACATACATACGTAACATAGGTACTTACAGAAAAAAAACACAGCCGAAAGGAGAACTTCCTTCTTTTTAAGTTGGTTGACAACAGGTCGCGATGAATATAAATTTGCTATCTCTGTTTAGTTGAATTGCCTACTCACTCGCACTCTGATATTTTTTATTGTAATTATCTACTTCAGAAAATAGTACTAGTAGGTACACTGAGAGATCATTAGAATAAAAATTAAAAATAATTCAAAATTATACTCTGTGTACTTTGATATAAGTACCGCAGTTTAAATCGATATAATAAATTAAAGGTGCAAGTATTTCGCAACAACTAGACAAGAATTTCAACGTCTCATTCAGTGACCGTGTGGCCTAATGGATAAGGCGTCGGACTTCGGATCCGAAGATTGCAGGTTCGAGTCCTGTCACGGTCGAACAATCTTTTTGGTTTTTATTTTCTATGTTTTTACATAATTATTACTTCTTAAACACAAAAGAATTATTAATATGATTTTTTTGTTATAAAAACAAGTATTTATAAATTCTTAGGCACTATGTAAACTTGCAAACAAAAAGTGGGTTATAATATATTTGCCTCTGTTATCACCTTCGGGTAATACATGTAAGGGAGCTAACAGCTTATTTTTTTTTTATTAGTTTTAATTTTATTTGAATTATTGATTTAATTTTTTTTTCTATTCCATTTTTTTAGTCTGGTCAATTATCTACGTTTTTACATTATATAAAAAATAAAAGCAAAAAAATATTAGTATGACGATATTTTATAAAAACTTGTTTTTTTAATTCTTACCTACTATGCCTACTATCATCCACCAACCCGCACTTGGCCAGCGTGTGTGAATTAAGGCTCAAGCTCTCTCAACTCGTAAGACAGTTGAGAGAAGACCCGTGCCCAGCATTGGGACACTGAAAAGGGTTGAAATCAAATGAATGCCTACTTATAGGATCTAAACATTGCCGGATAAATGTGGGATATTTTCAAGTCTGCTTACATCTTTGGGTAATACAGGTGTTAGGGTTGTCAGGTCATTAATATTGACTCGTTTTATTTTGTTTTATTAAAAAATAATGTTTTTTTTTGTTCAGTTATCCGAACCGTCCGAGCCACGACCGAGCCACGTACTCCCTCCCTCGCCGAGCAGAGGGGTTGTCAACACAACCAGACTTCTACTTCATGCCGTCACAACGAAAATACGAAGGTGAAGTTGTCAGGGTTTACGTCGATAATAAGGGTAGATATTAGTAAAACATAATATACGGTTGCCAGTTTTACTTTTTTAGATATTAAAAGTGTTTAGTTTTAATAAGTAATTTATTAAGCAAGTTATGGAATTTTATGACATAATGTAATTTAATTTTATTACAAAAATATGTTTATTTATGCGACAAATTCACAAAAAAGCAGGTACCAATTTTATTACAACATTTTAACATATTTGATACATTTTAGTATATATTAATTTTTTTTATTTTTTTTCCATTTTATTTCTTATTAAATCGCCTTGATCAAAAAATATATTTAAGTGTCAGCTACATTTTTCAAGATTAAATTTTAATTAATTATAAAAAGCGAAATTTTATTTTGTACCTGCGTAGATTCTTGTTAGCAGAATATTTTTTTAATTTAAAAAAGTGGAACTGGCAATCCGAACACTTATAATGCATGAATGGGATTTTGGAATGCTTTTTTTAAACAAATTATGAGCAAATTACTGAGCTTAAAAAAATTTAGTAATAAAAACCTAGACTGACTGTAGCATAGAATACTTACATAACTAGGTATAGAACTGTTTATGGTGACATACCTATAATATTTTGAACAAATATCTTCGTCCTTGTAGGTAACGATTATAATTGTATACCCTCGGCTCGGTGTCACGCTTTACCAACTAAATTTTCAATTATTTTATTGATTTTTTAAATATTGAATAGGTGATTAATAAGTAGGTTCTTAATTTTACATTTCCATAGAAAGGAAAAATACTTTATTTCTACCGAAATTAATCAGAAAAGCATCCGTTATAGATAATTCATTCTTGTAAAAATATTAGTTAAATTTGTATTTTACAAGTTTATTTATGTATCAGTTTAGATTAGTGGTTAACTGAGTATTATGTCTAATGAAGGCTTTGGTGTGTTACTATACTTTTATTTAAAAAAATGTGCCAGTAAATTAAAACCAGACATAAAATATAGCATACTTTATAATTAGGTTAATTAAAACGCTCTAATAAAAATACGCTAGAGTTACGAAACCTAGATAAATAAGTCTATGGTTTATGGTTTGTGGTCTATAGACTTATCTACGGCTTTTTTAAACTTTATGCATGTAAATAGCTTATAATTCAACAAATTTCACCAACTGAAACTAAATTCTATAACTATTAATAAGTAGCTATAACGATAGTTGGTGAAATTCAGCCTATTTTTTAATGCGCACCTTTAATAGCATTATGCAGTCCTGAGCTTGTACAAAAGATATTATGCGAAATTAGTAAGTACGCTTTTTAAATTATTTGTTATAATTTATGCTTTAGAAAATCTAACAAAATTTGTAAATTTTAGTGCATTGGCATTACAATAAACAAATGCTTGAACAATTATTTTAAATTTTGTTTATATTTTTATTATTTCTTTTGAAAAGGGGTTAGAATATTTTGGCATAATTACAAAATTTTCAATTTGCATAAATAAAATGTCATATAAAAAGGCCTATCTTCAAACCCCTTATAAATGATGTAAAAACATGTGAGCATATTAAAAAACTTAAGTTATGTATAATATTTATGCGAACAATATTTGCAATTGTTTTATATTTTTTATAATATTTTTACAGATTTTTGATGGAGATTACGGTGAAATAAAATTATAATTAGTTACCAACTCAATTCTAATATAAAAAGCACCGATATAAATCTTATTTAAGCAAATTTTTTATATATTTTTTCGCAATATAAAAATAATAATTTTCTATTTTAATATTTTTTCAAAACCAGATCTAGTCTCATGTCACAGTTTTAAAAAATAAGTTATTTTCACATCTATATTAATTATAATTATTAATATAAATAATTGTCTTTACATTAATTACTTTTTATTTGCAAAAATGTAAATATTTTGTATACAAAGTCGCTGTAAATTGCACAATTAGATGTAAGCAAAAAATAATTAATTTTATTTAACACTAAACTACCGACTTCAAGTTGAATTGGACCACTTCGCATAACCCTTTAGCATAATGATCATAGAACAAAAAAAGTTTACAAATCTGTCACCATAGTTGCTCCAACAAAAAAAAAGCGTATAAATGTCAGACATGTGATTCGCCTTATTTTTGAAGTCGGTTTTAAAACAAACAATAATATATTGATAGTGTATACCATAGGAAAATTTCAAAATTTCTTGAACAATTTCCCGTATAATTTTTTGATTATTATTTTAATTAGAAATAAGTAGGTTAGAAATTAAATACAAAGTAATTTAAGAGTCCGTCCATGAAATTATAAAATGATAATTGTTTTATTTTAAGAATAAAAATAAGTAATTACAGTACCTAAGATTGTGAATTAAATCAAATACATATTTTTAATATTTTTTGTGTTTTATTATCCCTAGTTTCCACTGCACAGGAAAACATGTTGCAAGCACTATCTATCTCTATCGTTTAGAGATGAGTAGACAGAGATAAGACTATGCTGATATCATGTTCTGTTGTTCAGTGAAAACGCCCAGTTAAGGTCAGAATGATTAATATTTGTCACGTTTGGGTCACCAATGCAAGGATAACCTTACCTTGCGATACCAATGTAAGTCTATAAGTATGGAGGTCAAAAGCAATTATATACTCAAGTTTGTAAACCGAATTTATTTGTCCGTTAATTTAAATATACAATTAATACGAACTCTGGAAGGAAGTGTCTACTGAACCTCTGCGAGCGTCGCCTATTCCACGTGTGATAAGTATGTGGTGACGTCATGCTGAGTATTTGAATGACCTGGTGAATGAGTAGTGGTTAGTTGTCCTGACTGCTAAACCGAAGTTCGTGGGTTCGATTCCCACCCAGAACAAATCTTTGCGTGATAAGCATGATTGTTTGTTCTGTCTGGGTGTGATTTATCTATTATATGTATGTACTTACAAAAAAATATATTTGTGAACTACATGTTTTTGATCTAGTTGGTAGACTTCGGAGATATAGAACAGAAATCACAGAATCACAGTTTTGTTTTTAAAAATTCTTTATTATATCAAATAAAATTACAAACTGTAGTACCTACTTTACAATTAAAAGGTTAACATAGTTAACATAATAATAAATTACTTTTACAGGCTAAGTACGCCTTTATAAGTTTATACAATTATATGGTTTAGTGCTATTTACAACTGGTAGTGGCTTTAGAATGGACGAAAATACATTTACTGCGGTGGGTACTTGTAAATAGTTGAAGCAGTCGCTTGCCAGTTAGCCACAGAATCACAGTAAAATCGCCGCTATAAGTAGTATGGAGGTGGCTAGAGGAAAGGGTGGTAGGTGACCCTCCAGTGAAAACTGAAGATCTTCCAGCCGAGCCAGTTGTGACGCCCGGCGACCTCAGTCGCCTTCGACTGTTCTTGTCGGAAACTTATTTAAGTACTAGCTGCCCCAGCGAAATTCGTACCGCGTATTACTAATTTCGCTATTAAACAATAGGGGTTGGTGATAAAATAGTAAAAATTTAGGGTTGTATATATTTTTTAATGCCACATTATACAATTATCAAAACAAAAAATGACGTCCAAAAATTAAAAAAAATTTAAGTGTGAACAACCCTTATCACTAGGGGTATGAAAACTAGATAGTAGCCGATTCTCAGACCTACTGAATACGCATATAAAATTTGGTAAAAATCGGTAAAGCCGTTTCGGAGGAGTACGTCAACTAACATTGTGACATGGAGATTTTATATATTAGATATGCTAATCGTCCGTGAAACTTTGCTTGTGCGATTCAGGATTGCTATGACGTCATGTCTTGAGTGGCGTTGTGGCGCCACAGTAGTATGGCTGTTTCTGGGTGTGGTCAATGGCTACTACATAGTAATATATTATCTGTGCTACCACTAACAAATTAGGGAAGTGGGGATGTTATAAACTCCCTACCCCACACTCCATGATCAAATATACAGTGTGGGGTATCGTTTTAGTGGAATTTTATAGGGATTTACAAAACTTCGTGGAAAGTATATGGTCAATAATAAAAAATTGCGAAAACACGAGTAAACTTAAATACGGGCCATCTATTGACAAATAAAATACAGATCAGAATTTTATAATATTTAATAATAATAACAATAGTAAAAAAATACAAAATTACAAATATAACGTAACGTATTAATCTCTTTATATAAACATTGACGAATATTTGTACATCTAAAATAAAACAGCTGAACCGATTTGGATAAAAACGAAGTATTTTTATCATTATATTTATAAAACTACCCTGTGACTATGACTTACACCAGAGATTATTAGCACCTAATACCGTAGTAACTAAAATAAATTCGTAAGCACTTATTATACAGGGTGGAAAGCACCGCCCTCCACGAGCTGATAGGGTCATAAAATTAGTTCAGGAACTTTATGGGTATCCAATAAACGTCATTGGTTTTGTTAATACGGAATATTTCGGTACCTTAGGTAAACACTAATAACGAACGACTAACCTTTCAACTTCAGTTAGTCCTTACCACTAAGCGCACTCGCGCCGCGTCATTTCACGCATCATTCCTTAAACTAAAGCATTGATGGATATTTTACATTAGCTGTCTTTAATCCATATCAAGGTCTACGTACGGAGTAGTAATAAAGAAATAAAGTAAAATTAACAAAATAATAATAATTGGAAACCTGCAAAACATTTTCGGTGTTAAATTATTCTAATTAAGCAGCGGAATGCTCCCACAGTTTGTAGAGGGCTGTCCCTTTCACCTTGTATACACTCATATATCCCCCATATAAATATAAATGATTATTAAGCTGAGAATAGCCTAAACATATTTTTGGAACGAAGTTCCTTACGGCAGGCTCGGAGGGGATAGGGATTTTGCTGCGCGACCGAACTGAAAAAAATGTGATAGTAAAACCGTAAGAAAAAATCCGTGGAAAAAAGTGCGTGGAATAAAACCGTTAAATGAGACGTGCGCAGGCGCGACAGTCGCATACACAAGCGAGTAGTGTATAATACCTTTCTTTTTCTCCCTCTTTCTTTATTAGCCGAAGGAACTTCGTTCCTACCAGGTGTCCCACGACACCACATTAATTTTTTTTCTCATATATGACACTGGAATCAATATGACAGAAACAAAGTATAAATTATTTATTCTCAACTTAATCATCATTAGCAATAAAATATATTATAACATCTTTTAATAAATATAATAATAATATTATATCACAATATTTTATCTACCCACCAACTTTTATGAATACGTAAAAAAATCTTAGGGTCGATTGTTCAAAAGCCAGCATTACGTGACATTTTGACAGATTTTTCATACATTGACTGTAATAATGTTAAATTATTCCATAGATAAGTAATCTGACTATTTAACAATGGACTCGAAACTTGGAATGTTGGAAATGTTTTGTAAATAGGTTTTTTTTTTACAAATTTGAACGAACCCCTTGGATTTGTCTGATCTTGAATCTCCATAGATCCTGCAAGTTTAAAAATAGAAATTAAAGTAAAATAGTGCAGTTATAGAGCAGCGGTGGCGCAGGGGTATTGTAATCGCCTTTGAAATTTAAAGTCACTGGTTCGATTCCCGGTCGTGCCCACACATCTTTGTGTCAATTGTTTTATCGTCGCTGCTCAATATTGGTGTATGAAAACATCGTGAGGAAACCAACACGTCTATAGGCCGACCGTTTAACTCGCGTAATGCCTATCGCCAAGATTCTGACACCTCAAGCTGCACAGATAGTGATGATGATTCAAGCGATATGGATATTAGTGACGAATAGTCTGACATTACTTTTATCTGTGGTTAAATAGTTCTTTATGAGATTTAATTAATGTTTTATGATGACTTTGTACCTCAGATGGCGATACGCGAGTTAAACGGTCGGCTTATATGAACCAATCATTCGATGGTGTCACCTAGACCTATATCGATCGATCATTTAGACTAACTCGTATGGTGATTCAAGTTACAAAGAAATGATTTGGGTCGCAGTTCGTTATTGGTCTGCTATGTATGCTTGGCGGATGTTGCTTAAGTCGTGACCTTTAAAGGTCTTTAATGATCACGAGTTGTAGCAGGTGCATCTATAGGTATGTTAACAGTCACTTCCCTCAACAGATCACAAAAAACTAGAACAAAATGCACTTACAGCATATTCCATTTTGAATCCACGTTTCTTGGCAACATCTTCAACTTGCTTTGCCAAATATTCTTGTACAGTGCCTTTAACGTCGATGTAATGACAGGAACTGTTTGCGAAATGGAACGTGATCGCTTTCCTGTAGTTCTGTAAAGTGGCGGATAGATGGCGTTGTTATAAATTATAGGTTAAATGACGATAGAGGCGTAAAATTGATTGAGCAGCGGTAGCGCAACGGAATTGATCTCGCCTTTGGAATATAAGGTCGTGGGTTTGATCCTAGGTCGTGATCACACGTCTTTGTGTGGATTGTTTGATCGCTGCTGCTCAATATTGATGGAAGGAAACATCATGAGGAAACCGGGATGCCTAAGAACTAATCAGTCAAGGACATGTCTGTGACATCCACCAACCTGCACTTGGCCAACGTGTTTGGATTAAGGCCTAAACTCTCTCAATAGTTGAGAGAAGACCGGTGCCTAGCAGTGGAACACTAAAAAGGCAACCCTTTTTAGTGAAGTGAGAGTTGAAAAATAGTAAGTTTTATGGTCAAAAGATGGCGTTCTTATAAATGTTGGTGTAAATGTCAATAGATGGCGTTATAACAATTGTTCTCTCATGGTGATGTGAGAACAATTGTAATACGTTAACATGTTTTCTTTCGGGACTTAACCACTACCAAAATCTCTGCGCTGCTGTTTCTGTGCACCAATATTAACAGCGGCGACGTGAAGAGCTTCGGGATTTGAACACAGCCAAATGCCGGGACACAACCTGTCTTGGATCCCGCACGAATTTGATCAGAAAGAAAAAAGGAGGAGTAGTAAGATAAATTATCTACTTTCCTCCAGACAAAGCCACTCACTTTAGTAACATTAGGCCCGGAGCCGTGAACTAAATACGAGTTGAAGAAGACTGTGTCTCCCGGACTCATTTCCAAATGAATCCTCTTGTCCAACGGAGCTAGGCTTTCGTCAACTCCATGATACAACTTGAGAGCGTCCTGAAAAAGTTATAAAAAAATATTTAAGGACGTCAGCCAGTTAATATCTGAGGAATACATTTCCCATACAAGATACTTGCTAATCACGCCCCAGGTCTTGGGTTCGATTCACCCAAGTCAGACATTTGTGTGGTGAACACGTCTGTTTGTCTTGAGTCTGGGTGTAATTATATGTATATTTAAGTATGTATTTACAAAAGAAAAGTATTATATTACCAGTAATCTGGTTTTCATAGTACAAGCGCTGCTTAGTTTGGGATCAGATTGCCATGTTTAAAAAAAATTATATCTGTTTATTGCCCTTTTTTACTATCAATATTTACTATGCTAGTGGGCTCTATGACGTTATTGGGAGATTATATGTTACTAGCTGCCCTAGCGACCTTCCGGGTATTTCTTACCTTACAGGGGTTGGTGATAGAAGGGTGAAAATTTAGGGTTGTACGTATTTTTTAATGCCACATAATAAAAAAATAAAAAATAATATCAAAAAAATTCGAGTGAACACCCCTCGTCACTTAGGGGTATGAAAAATAGATAGTAGCCGATTCTCAGAATATGCATATAAAATTTCATAAGAATCGGTCAAGCCGTTTCGGAGGAGTATGGGAACGAACATTGTGACACGAGAATTTTATATATTAGATTCAATTATGTCGGCTTCCTGATGTTGTTATGAGTCTATAGTTAGTTGTATCATTTTCCATTTTGCAGTAAGAGCTGCTGGTGTTGTTTGGAGGTCGTTGTTTTGTGATTTTCAATCAACAGTTCTTACACTGCGTGTGTTCTGTAAGGTGAGGTACTTCCACCTTCGTTGGGATGATCATCGCGCTATATTATTAAAACTTATCAACGATTTTTAACGGTCAACTAAGGCTAAGTTGGGCTAAGTTCCAAAGCCTCGAGCATCGCCGCATAGTTGCTAGTCTATCGGTCTTTTATCGGATACACTTCGGAGAGTGTGCGTTGGAATTACACAATCTTATTCCCCCGTTCTTCCATCGGACAAGTAGAGGTACGGCTATGCGCCACCGTTATATGGTGGAAACTCCACGGGTACGCACGAAGCGCTTTGCTCCACTTTTATTGTGCGAACTGCCATGTTGTGGAATTCGTTGCCGGCATCTCTGTTTACCGATAGCCATAATCTATCTGTCTTCAAGTCCCGAGTGAATCGGTATTTATTAGGTAAGCGCGTTCCATCGTAGACTGCAACATTGCTTCACATCAGGCAAGTTGTGGTCAAGCGCAAACCTATTATATTATAAAAAAAATATATTTTTACAAACCTCTCGATCTTTATGTTCATACAATATCTTGGCTTTATGTGATCCTGGTATGACATACAAACAGCCGTTCTCGAAGTTAACGTGGTCAATAGCTGTCCAAGCGCCGATTATCTTTTCTGCCGGTCGTAATGGAAAGTAGAATAGATCCTGTAAAATAAATACGGTTAATCTACTGCTTAACCGGTTATGATGTATTTTGGTACAGCGATATTATACCTGGAGACTGTTAGGTGCATTTCTGGTCAGGTAATTAGAGTAAAATTAATTACTGATAAAATAAAAATAAAAGACAAGTTTCATATTCTCACCATTTTGTGGTCAATGACAGAACGAGTAGAATACCGATTCATTAACGAGTGAATTTGAGTGTGAAGATGTAAGGGGTTGGAAACCATAAAGAGGTAATAGGCATAATTCCAGCGAACGGTAATAAAAAATCTATTTAGTTGATTTTATTGATAATTATAAAATAAGGGACATGTATTTCAAGCAATCTACAGTGAAGACAGGCTAATTTATCTGATAATTTTTGGTTATTTGATAGCCTGTCACCATGGCTGATGATTTTGTGCAAACTTCACATAAACCATCTACTAAATAGTCCGAACAATGCCTAAACATCTGGTTTGAATAGGTAAGCCCGTTTTTGAGTTATACAATTACAACGAAAAGTGGCATTGATTTTTATATATATATAGATAGTAACTATACCTGGTGTGGCGGGTGTCTAGTGGCCCCTGGTGGTTTGTTGATGAACAAACTATTGATACCGGTGATATCGTCACCTATGAACTGTGACAGCACTGATAACATCTTCGGATGCTGCGCGTACTTCACAAATACGTCATCGTTAAGGACCTCTTGAATCTGTGGAAAGATCGGCGGCGTGATCAGTAAGATAACTACACACTCCCACGGACGAAAGTGACTCAGCAGCCCAAGTTCTTTTGAGACATTTCGTTGAATGTGCGTTGCATCATGATCTTCCCCCATCCCTGTTCTATCATTCATCACAAGAGCTCCGGACTTTTGGAAGGCGTGCGTGGGGCCGAAGCCAACACGTAGAGGCCCGTAAGACAATTTTGCTGTAAATGTAATGTGGCAACTACCGACTATTATACCTGTTCGCACCATATAGGTACACCCAAGGACAATCCCCGGTTAGTGCAGGACTACTGCAGAATATAGGAACTAAAATCTAGGTTATGATGGTGGGTGCTAATGGATTAGGTAACTAGGACTATGGATGGACTATGGCCCCTGCCTGACCAATGCAAATTAACACGGATAAAATGGCAGGGGGTGACTCGGCCACTCAATAAATGGGCACCCGTATGGCCGTTAAAAGAAGCGACAAGGGGCAACATATTCTGAGGGGCTAGAGGAGTAGAGCGGTGTCCCACGGCATTCTACCCGATCATTGGCTCCCTAAGTGTCCAGCCTCACGTGCCCACTAGCCACTTACGGGACACTTCCTCCTCCGAGCATCTCTACTCTCACGACTCCACTCAAGCCGGCCAATGAAGGCAAGCAAGAGGTGGGAGATTATTATTATTATTATTTAATTTGATCCTGAAAATTTTGGGACTAAAATATGACCGAGATCCCGGGATCGAATCCTCTAGTCTTAATGTTTTAGAATATTATTAATAATATTGTATCTCTAATATTAATTAAAAGTATAATTACGTAGGTCGGTAAATACATACAATGGATACCTAATGTTGAATTTTCCCATGTTCTTCTGCAAAGTCATGTTATAAATATTTAATTTTACATAAAATTAAGAAAATACCATTTTCGGTAATTTGCATTAATATTACATCTTGTGTAGGTAAGAAAATACAAATGTTTAAATGTATATTATTAGGATTTATTAGGTTTTGTGTGTTAATTAATTATTAAATAAACTCAACTTAAACTTAACTATTAACTATTATATTGACGGGCCGGTGGCGTGGTTGGTAAGATACCTACTTGCTTTTCACGCCGCAGGTCGTGGGTTCGATTCCCACCCGAGACAAACATTTGTTTAAATATGTCTGTTTGTCTTGTGTCTGGTAGTAATTATCTATATATAAGTAAATATTTACAAAAGAAAAGTATTATATGTAGTATATTACCAGTTATCTGGTTTCCATAGTACAAGCTCTGCTTAGTTTGGGATCTGATGACCGTGTGTGTTAATGTCCCACTATATTATTAATATTATTAACTGCCGCGGTGGTTCAGTAGTAAGCGTGTCCGCTTAATATAGCTAGGTCCCAGGTTCGATGCCCGGGTCGAGCAAAAGACATTTAAATTTTAGTTGCAGCTCGAAGTTTGGATTTTACCCGATAAACGGGAATAGGCTAGCCTCCTCTTGCACATGAGACCTAAACATAACCCGTGAAAAGTAAGTGCTATTCATCTCTGCCTACACTTACGGGTAAGGGACTACTCACATTGATTCAGCTCTATTCAGCGTTTGTCTATAGAAAGCTACGATTTTGTATTTTGTATGCGTTCGTTTTTGACGTGACAACGTCTTATAAATTGGTTTGCCGGGTGACACTTCAAGAAACTGCGTTACGCTCCGCTCACGTTATGCGCTCACAATGAGAGCGAGTGAGAGGCACGCGTCCCTTCCACTCGGGCATGGTTAGCCCGCCTAAGAGCGAGAGAGACAGACATAAAAAGTGAAAGGCACGCGTCCCTTCCACTCGAGCACAGTTAGCCCGCCTAAGAGCGAGATTCTTTGTATAAATTAATGTTTTAAATATAATTCTTTGTATAAATAAATGTTTTAAATTGTTACTATTATTTCATCCTTCTTCCTACTATACGAATGAATATTAAAATTATTTTACCACTCAAAGTCGTTGTCACGTAAAACTTTCGCCCGTATACCGACTTTACAGGCAACCAATTTTATTTTATTAATTAATTTTCAATTAATTTACCTTATTAATGTATGCTTCAGGTGCCAAATTCTGACTCATCAAAGATGGCTCCTTAACAACTGAACTTTTACCAACGGGAACGATTCCTTTACATATCTGTAGAAACCGCTGCCTGGGAACAAGAAAAGTAATATAACATATTGGGGTAATATTATAATCTGGGACATTAATACACACGGTTATCTGGTTCCAAACAAAGCAGAGCTTGTATTAAAAAAACCAGAAGACTGATATACTATATTGTAATACTATTTTTAAGCTAATTCCAGAAATTCCGTAACGAAAATAACCTAACACCCCCCACTCCGACCGGCACAGCGGTGACACTTTTTAGTTTTAAATGATTTTTTGAAATATCACGCTTGTCTCTTTAGTTCAACAACTCGCCTCTAGGTGGCAGTGATTGTATCGGTAATATTGGTTGTATTGTTGGTTGTAATTTGTTTTCTGATCAGTCACTACGCTCAAAAAGTGTAACTTGAATTAATATCAAAGACAAAAAAACAAAGAAAAAGAAATACTGCATAAATAAAATAAATAAATAATTATAATTACATAAGTTGATAAAAAAATGTTATGCAATAGCTTTACCGCGGCAGTCTCCGAGTGTCACACGCCTTACATAACGGGTGGAAGGGGTCGCCCTCCACAAACTGATAGGGTGAAATCCGTACATCATACTGAGATGACTAGTACGTGAAATCAGTTCAGGAACTTTATGGGTACCCAATAATTGTGCTTTGTGTGTTTTGACGAAATGTATCGTCACCTCCATAGTGGAAAGGTTGGCCGTTCGCTCGGTCCTTACCATCAAACGCGCTCACGAAACGCATCGTAGCTTTAATTAATGCATTGATGGATGTTTTATATTATCTGTCCTTCATTAAAATCGAATTCTGCGTACACTGCAGTCGTTGTGAATTAAAATAAAGTAAAATTATCGAAAACAATAATAATAAAAACAATGATTTCAATTGGCGCTAAATGCACCCTCGCAGTTTGTGCAGGGCTGTCCCTTCCACACTGTACAGATAATTACAATATTTGTAGTATTTCAGTTCCTAGTACCCATAGATAACACAAGCAAATATAATTGCTTAGTTTACAACTAGATGGCGTCGTGTGTATGTGTGAAAATATTATTATAATTATCTTTTGTTAGCAACAACTTAGTTTTTTGATATCTCAAATTAAAAAATATAGTAAAAATAAAAAGGAAGTGTTTTTTAATATTTTGACAAGGTCAACATTTTCAAAGTTTCAAAAAACTTAGAAAAAAGAAGTTAAGTTTACTTTAAAAATAATAAAAAAGCGAGTATGAGAAAATTTTAACAATACCTATTTAAAAATTTAATATTAACAATAATAATATTTACACACAGCGCAATCTAGTCCCAAATTAAGCAATTATATTAAGTGATTCTGTTATGGTATCAGGAATATATTTTTTTTATCTAAGAATTACACCGAGACAGACAACAATATGATTTGTCCGGTGTGGGAATCGAACCTTCCGCTTAGCAGTCAGGGTTACTAACGAAACTTTATAATTCTAGTTGCTGACGCATTTGTTGCAGAGGCCAGTTAATTATGATTCACCTCTGCAGAAATATTTCCACAATTTAGCCATTCTCAAGTAAACAAGGTTTTTAAATAGTAAAAAAAAAAACATGCTGTTGTTCTAGGTAGAACGCTATTTCTTAAAACGATGCATTGGTATGTTAGTGTTTATGTGAATAATATATATTTTTAGTAAATTTAAATAAATATTTATTTATTTAAGGGATAGTTACAGCCTGGCCACGGGACACGGCGTCGGGCGACGCGTTTAGCGATTTCATTGTTCATTGCGTGTTTGCTCCAGCAGTGCCTGAAGATAAGTGAACACGAGTGGGCAATGAGTTGCAAAATCGCCAGTCGCACCGCCCAATGCCGTGCCGCGTGGCCAGGCTGTTACGGGAACAGCTACAACATAATTGATTACTTATAATACATGCATATTATTATACAATGTTGCAGCCGACTACATTATCCACAGCTTTCAATGCAACCCTGTTTTGGTGTCCCACGGCTGGGCACGGGTATTCTCTCAACTTACTTACGAGTAGAGAGTTTAGGACTTACTGTACACGCTGGTCAAGTGCGGATAGGTGGATGTCACATGAGATGCATTCTTTCACCGATATTGAGCAGCATAAAATATTAAGTCTTATTCATAAAAAAATTATAAGACTCATTAGTTAAAATGGACTTTGTCTCTTTCTTACTAGTATAGATGTCAATATGACAGACAAAGACAAACGAATTATAAACCTATTGTAGCTATAATGAGCTTATAATACGTTTATGAATACGGGAGTAACAGTTTAAAATATAACTTACTTGAAACTATACAAAGATGCAAAATCTATCAATTCCTTGATGACCAAGTAACCATTGTCATTATAAAACTTCCATTGCTCTGGTGATATGATATAAGTTTCTGATGGGTCAGCGAATACCCTAAAAAAATAAAAGTTCAGTACTGTAAACACATTTACTATCATCATAAGTGTGAAAGAATATTTCTTAAGGCTTGCATAATTTTCAACACAGTTTCTAATATACAACCTGAACCGGAAAGGCTATACTTAAAACATACAACAGACATTCTTCAGGTCATTATTAATGACTATGTGAAATTAGATATTAATGGATTACTTTTGATACGTCATTTGATGAGCTAATTTTTTTTTTAAACTCCGCTTCACGCAACCCTAATGGCTGGTTTTCTGAACTCTCTTTGATCTAATAAAAGATGTGACAAACAGGGACCTGACAACCTCGCTTACGAGTTAAGCCTTTCAAATGATAATCCTAACGATAGGGTAACTCATACAGTGTTACCTTTTCATCGAGTATTCCTTCTAAACCCAGCGAAATGGCTAACCCGTTTATTACGGTATCTACGTGAAGAGGTAACCCCTTCAATTGAGTTAAGCCTTTGAAGGGGTTACCTTTATGAAAGGGTTTTTTTGGGTAACCTAGGCATTCATACTTGTACCCAAGCCAAATCCAAACCAAATGAAATCCGCCAAACGAAGCAATGAGAATGACATTAACAAGTATAGACACGAAAAATAATGTGCATTATGTAAAATTTAACTGTATTGTCATGAGCACAAGAAATATTATTCCATGTTTACAATTTAGCGGCAACTTCGCTACTGTAGCGAGTAGATGTTAAAATGTTGCGCCGAGCCGGCCGAGCGTCTTGTGCAATCGTAGTTATGCAATTTCCAAACTTAACTCTATTTAGATAAAATCTATATTTCAATGTCTCAGGTTGGAACGGCTTACCCAAGTTACAGTGTTACTGGGTTTAAAAGAGTAACCCTTTCGGAATGGGTTTTCACACTCGTTCGAAAGGGTAACCCGTATAGTAAGGTTTCTTGATCAAGCGCTTAAAAAAACACCTTCAAAAACCCTTTCTACGAGTACCCGTCCGGTCTCTGGTGACAAATGAATGACAATTGGCGGTCTCTTCAAAATTTAGGGTTGTCTAAGAAAATAAATTTGAAAAAAAGTATTTTGCAGGGGTCTCTGTTCTTTTTGTTGAATTATTACAATTAAATGTCACAACTTTACTATTATGTGGCTTAAATAAAGTAGAATTTAAGGAATGATACACTATTTCCCTGATTCAACCTGTATATACAGGCTGTCATATAAACACTACAGGGTTACAAAAAAATCTATCATTTCCTGTCTACAAGTCAGTATTTTAAATGCGGTAAGAACAAATGTTAGATTCTAATTCTGATTGCTGTAAATAAAACATTGTATGCCGTCATGTTTTTTGTCACTAACAACCTCCGTGACTTCGAAAAATTTCCATTAAAACTCATTCAATTTCAGTTTACGGGACAGCCTGTATATAATAAGTACAGATGGTGTGACTATTGTGAGTATCCAGACTTTTTAAATGCCAATGACAAGTGCAGGCGCAATTTGATCGCATGTCTCCTGAGCTCCCGGCTACTTCTCGAGTTCAAATTATTATTTTTTTCTTTTTTTATTTCATTAAAAAGAATTGATTAACCTGTTATTTTATTTCAATCAGAAATTATTCATTACATTCTCTAAATGTATTTTATTAAATTTAAGTTGAAGCATTGATGAACAATGTATTTCTTAATTTTATTTTTTTAACCTTAATGTTGCCTTTTTAGCTTTACAATATAATCCATTAACATTATCATACTTTCAAGGATAATGTTACTCAGCACTAACATAGCGTTCTTTTCACATCATCATTTCCCTTGCCTTTCCCTATTAATATATAATATAATATAGCGGGATTATATAATGCTTGGAATTATAGTTGTTTCAATAAAAAACACTACACAAAATGTAATTGGTATAAGTACTACATATAAAAAAAGCCTACTGAGTATTTTGGCAGTGTTTCTCATTAGTAGCAAGTCATTTATTGCATGTTAAAAAAATGCACTATTTTTATTTAATAAATATGTATATATATAAAACTTCTGGAACTACTGGACTACTCTGCAGAATACGGGTCAAACTTACTTCTAAAACTTCTTAGCGATAAAGAATGTATTTTATATCTATACTTACAACAAACTCATTGATATGTGACCTTTAGACTGTAATTGTTGAAAAATAGCAAGAAATAAGATAATTAATGGGCAAAATACTTGTTATAGCTTGCAGTTGTCAAAAATGCATATAATTATTATATTATAATTATTTTACGCAATAAAATAATAAAATGACGATGTTGAATTTGTTAAAATATTTGTAATATTATGTACTCACGGCTTAGGCAATATTCTTGCGCCGGGCAAAGAATGTACGTGCGTCATATTGTCGAACCAGACAATAATGAGTGCAGAATTGTTTGTTAACACTAAGCAACGGAATAGTTAGTTTTATCCACAGCAATTAGTTTTTAAATGCAAAAAAGTTTTTTGCTACTTGCTATAGGTAAATAAATACTACTTTTCGAATCGAAAAACTTTCCGTCAAATGTCACATACAATATGTAGTGAGAAAAACTAATCAATTCTTACAAAATCGATTTAAATCGATTATTTTGGAAATAAAAAAAACGTTTCGGGTTTTATCGTAAGACTTTTTTTTACAAATTCTTGTAATTAGTTAATCGTTTTATTTTATAAATAATAACCAATCTAAAAATTCCTCACATAGTCTCCAGGTAGTACAAATCAGGTAACTATTAACTGATAATTGTGTTTACTGGTAATTAACTGGTGGTAGGCTTCCGCCAGGGTTAATGACTACCCACCCAACAAAACCGCACCGCCAAACGACCTTGCCATGTTCCGGTGCGATGTCTGGTGACACTATTTAAGAAGGTGGGTTGAAATTGTTGCTCCTTTATGGTTTTTACTATATGGAGCTCCCACTGCCACCTTCTCACCGAAAATGACTCACTATCATGAATGAATCGGTATAGTGGGCAGGCACGTCCCATCATAGACTTCATCATTGTTTAACATCAGGAAAGTTATAGTTGTAGTCGAGCACAGGCCTATTTCAGAATTGAAAAAAAAATAGAAAAAAAATATTTGGCAATCAGTCTTCCTGTTTTAGAAAAATTAATTATTTAGATAATCGATTAAATAAGTAGGAGATAACATCTCTAATGTCAAATCGACATCAATGTGACAGACCAACTTTTAGACATTTTAAGCTGTCATCTGTCAGTACTGACACTGATTTGACACTAGGGATGGCGATTCTATACAAAAAAGATCGATTTTTAAATCGATTTGAATCGTGACCTAATGAATCGATCCACAAAAAATCTAGGTCTAAATGATCGATTTTCAAAAAATCGTTCATTTTCAAATTTTCTATTACAATGTAAGTAATAATAAATTTTATTAAAAAAATTATAATTAATTAAAAATCTGTATTTATTTCGTTATTCTCAGTATGTTTAATAAACAGTCACTTAGTTAAATAACAAACAAACAAATTGATCGAATGATGCAAGTGATATCGCATAATAAACGTAACTTTTTTCTATTGAAGAGAAATGAGGTAGTGAGGCGAAGGAGACTAAACACACAGCCATCTTGTAAGTTTTTGAGTAATTAACCGGCAGTACTCATGTAATACGGGCACCTACAACCAGTGCTACCAGATCGTGGGTAAAATGTTCCCCCACTTTTTACCATATTTAATGTGTTTATACGAGAGTGTCCTAGGTTGTCATTTAACCCATCTATGACAATCGTTACATGTAGTCAGAAGCCAATATAATCTGACACCTGGTCTAACCATCTCGGCTACTGGTTCCCTACGGGTTTCGAGGTCTGATGGCGGTCGCTCGTATAATTCTGGTAGCTAGCCGCATCAGGTTAGACTGGGAGCCGACCCCAATATAAATGGGAAAAAGGCAAGGGGAATGAATGAATGAATACGAGAGTGTCCTACAAAGTGGGGGGTCATTTTACCCACGATCTGGTAGCACTGCCTACAACTAGTTGTAAGGTTAATACAAAAACAGAAAAAATCGAATGTCGATTTTAAAGGGTTATGTATCGATCCAATGAATCGATTTAGTACTATATATCGATTTAAAAGATCGATTTTCTTGGCTCGAAAAATCGATTTTTCGATTATACGATCTCAGATCGCTATCCCAATTTGACACGGTCGGTCAAGAAGGTAATCAAAATCGGTTGACTCCCATACAATATAACACGGATAATTTGTACAGATGAACAATTTGTATGCATAAACTGTTCATATTTCGTGTAACAAGGGTTACAACTAAGGGTTGGCTGTTCTGTGAATCACACAAACACAGTTCAATAAAACACAATAAAAAAACCAATGTGTTTTAATATACAACCTTTAGATTACTGTATTTTGGACTCTAAAATAATATGTACCTAATAAAAGTTTTTAGTAGGCTTCGAGTAAGCGCCCGAAAAAATAGGTACATGCATATTCCTATCAACAATCATAAACATAAATGGTTTATTTGCCACAAATTGTTCTGGCAACATCCGAGATTCAAATATGGCCGCCGTTGCCGCGCTCGCTGTAGTACCCTCTTCCGTGACTTCAATATCCGCTTTCTGAATTATGTTCGAAAGACTTATTTCGTAATCCGAGATACCAGGAAAACTTGCTAAAGCTGGATCAAACACACTCGTTAAGCCCATATCGAATAGTAATTCCTTTAAATTATCGATATCTGAAGAGATTCGGAACTTCGGAATTTGTACATCAACGGTCAGTGACCCGTAACGTTCAAACAGGATAAAAACTGAACTGATAGTTATTTGTTTCATTGATTCGATCATTGAAGATAATGAGACTCCTTCATTAGGTAAAAATATTAACATGGAGAACCTACTCTCGTCATACGGTAGTTCTAAAACTGTTGCGTGAATTAGATCTATTCGAGTTAGATTAAATTGTCCGCTAACATACATCAACGATACGTCGCCGATTTGTTGCCGTTTATCGTTGTAAAACGCACTTGTTTCCGTATCTGCGAATGGGAAAGCTGTTTTCCATGATCCTTTGAAATATAATGCATCGATCATAACAAGCACTATTCCTTCTAGATCACTCGGAGTGACTATTTCATCTATAGCCTCATTTGTTACACTCTTAACGTACTCATTTATAATAGTTGATGTTACTTTCGTTTCAGAAAATGACACTATTTTCGCGTCACATATACCAACCTTGGATATAAGATTCGTAAACGAGGGTTTCACGAAAAAAGTATCATCAAAGAAAATAGTAGCACTCCTTTCTAAATTAGCATCTCGTTTTGTGAGTTCTTCAATCATTTCAAAGTATTTGTTATTGAAACATTTGTGGCGATGTAGTCTTAAAACTTCTTGTAGTTCTGTTAAACTATTGCCAGTTGCTCCGAGGGATAACGCTGCTAATAATGACCAAGGAGAGAGTGCCGATACCACGAAATGATTCTCCGTTTCTTGACTGATTCTCTTCGTCAATTTCAAATTGAATTCATATACTGCCCTCTTGAAGTATGGGACAGCAGCTCTATAGTTACATTGTCCTGAGATTAAAGTTGTTAATGCACTTAGAAAGAGCAATAATAACACTGTTCTCGCCATTTCGCCGGTTGAAACTGATCTAAAATTATTTAAATGTAATTTCAAGACAAATCCAGTGGACCGACTTTTAAACGAAGTTATAAGATAATCAGTTGATTTTGTTGAATGAAATGTTGAGTTTCACTAATGAATGTTGGGTTTGAAGTTGTTGAACTTTGTAATGGAGCGTTATCTAGTGACCTCTTGATAACTTGGAGCGGTTTCGAATGATTTTGATAGTTTCTCTACATTATGTAATATCGTAGTTTTTTGATATTTTAACACACGCCTGTATTAAATCTGTATCGAGATTATTACAACCTCCTTTCATCCTTTCTTCTTTTCCTCGATCCTGGCCACTTTTACGTTTTTTTTTCGGTCTAAACCTTTCTAATTTCAAAATTATTCTTAATTTGTCGTGGCTTAGTCCACAGACTACTAAGAGAACCTGCTTAGTCACCTTCGTCCGTGGAAGTGCACTTTTTATCTAAATCCCCACTCGTGGTCCCCGAGTGGTGCAAGTCAGGTGAGAATCAACTGGTAATCAACTGTTTACTGGTAATTACCTGGAGGTAGACTTCGGCCGTGGTTAGTGACCACCCACCAGACAAAGCCGCAACGCCAAGCGACCTTGCCGTGTTTCGGTGCGATGTCTGGTGCTGGGTTGAAATTGTTGCTTTTTTATGGTTTCTAACGATATGGAACCGCATTCCACTGCCACCTACTTACCAAAAAACATTCGTAACTACGAGTGAATTGGTATATTGGGTTGGTGTGTCTCATCGTAGACTACATCATTGCTTAACACCAGGCAAGGTGTAGTCAAGCGCCAGCCTGTTTCAGAATTTATAACAAAAAATACTATAGTACGTAGTGCTATGCAGTGGTGCCACGACCTATAAACGAGAATAACTGAGAATGAATTTAACTCAATTTTTCAGACTTCATGATTTTCCCGTGTTTTTGTTGTTTTTTTTTTTTATAATTTTTTTTTTGTAACCCACGTCGCGAACTTTCGACAGGACGTGAGCAATCACGTACTGTACCTCATAAAAATAGGTAAAATTAACATTTTATTTAAATGATTCTTATGAAATAAGATAAATAATATCACAAAGTTTAAAATATCATTATCAAAATAATATTAAAATAGACGAGCTACGCTATGTTTACAGCGAACAGATATTTTACGTTTCGGTAGAATGACCCAAAATGTAAAATCGCTAGAAAAATCGGGATAATTTCCTTGTATTCTCTGAAATCGTTGAGAAATCGTTCCATTTCGGTATTTCGGTAGGACAGACCCCATATCGGTAGAAATACCGAAAAATCGGTAGGTTCGAGACCACTGGAACACGTGCGCTTATCAGATGCTGTGTTGAATCACTGCATAAGTAGGTACATATCTCATGAATACGCTACCCAAATATAAAGAGTTAATTGTAAAGAATTTAAGTGCCTGCTCATGTTAAAATGTTAAAATATTGAAATGTCTTAACACAAATTTTATCACTTTTCAAATTATTTACTGTAATTATTGTATTTGTATTTATTTTAAATGTAATTGTAATTGTAATTATTTCATTGTTAATATACAATTAATGTGTGTCTGTGAATGTTGATTTTGTTGTGCAATTTTGGCAAGTTGGAATTATCAAGTTAATTGTTTTAATAGATCTGTTGCGACGAGAACGGTTGCACGCTGGTATTTGTGATGAAATATATATTTCTTGTTAGAAACCCAAATGAAATAAATAAATAAATGAAGAGGATAGAATATTGAAGAATACAGAATATTACAGAATATTAATTCTTAGATATGCCGGTTTCATTGTCAGCTTGTCATTTAGCTCAAGGCAGGTATTTTCGTATTTCAATGTCAATGTCGCGATATAAAAGTAGCTATCACGAAAAATATTATGCGATAATAATAACTGGCATCAGTCCAAATTCTCAACGATGACGTTTAGTACATTTATTATAAACAGACAGTCAAAGTCAAAGTCACATTTATACTTCACTTCAACTTTGGTGTCCCTCTGGTCACGGGTCTTCTCGAGAGTTTAGGCCTTAATCCACACACTGCTGGCCAAGTGCGGGTTGGTGGATGTCACATGTCCTCGAATGATTAATTCTTAGACATACCGGCTTCCTCACGATGTTTTCCTTCACCGATATTGAGCAGCGAAGATGAAACAATTCACACAAAGATGTTTGGGCACGACCAAAATTCGAACCCGAAACCTTATATTTCTAAGGCGAGGCCCGTTCCGTTGCGCCACCGCTGCTCTGCTTAGTGGAGTCATAATCAATTGATGATTCCTTTTATTGAGGCCGTAACCCCACTATACTTCAGTACTGCCGCGTTCTCTGTCATTTACTGTCACATCTCAATTGCTTACTAATAAAAAATGATGATACAAATACTTTCGTTTGAACACATCCAATTTATTAGTGAAAGAATTTATGAGCGTATGTGGTAATAGCATTGAAACCGTGTAGCGATTACTAGAGGTGGCATTTAATTGATAATAACTTATCAGTGAGGCTGGTCAACCCAGAGCACTTCGACCCAGTGGGATCTTTTGAGCTTCCCCTTAACACTATGAAGCCTCAAGTATTCTCCCTTCGCAAAACTTGTCCATTACTGCTATATGTTGGAGATACATAAGGCCGTATTCTCTAGGGGTAGGGCAGTTCACTTCTAATGCATTCATGCGTTTTCGTGTCAGTGAGTTACATTCGCACAGTATGTGCCCATAATTATACAAAGCAAGTGGAATTTTCTGCTAATAATTCATAATAAGCCTATCTTAGGTCACAGCTGCACATAGGCTTTGTCGAAATCAGTGTAGAGCAGATACCGAAACTTCAGTAGTAGATGGTCCGAACATCTTAAGTAGTGGGCTTCGGACTCTCCGACATTTACCGTCAAATTTTTCTGTAGACATTATATTAATATTGAAGGTTGCGTAGTGTTGTAATTACTAGTGATTATCTCAAGATTTTTTGCTTTTTTTGGGTAGCATTAAAAAGTCCGACATGTCTTAGAATTTACATTCGAAGACATTATGATATTTTTTGAAGGCTTGAGTGTTGAAGTGAGGTGCTGAAGGAATAGGTAGACATGCCGTCTCTAGTAGTCGCCGTCTGAGATTCTATGCTCTGTGGTTTGAGTTATATGTAGTTGGCTTGGAATGTCTAGTATTATCTAACATCTTTTTCTAATAATAGTTTAGTATCTAGAATAGCAACCAAACAGTTAGACTGATTTATAATGTAATAATTGTGAATAGATACTATAAGCTGAAACCCTCAGTTAAATAAATGCGTTCGGTTTGGTGCACGAGCAGCGGTGGCGAGCGGTATTGTCCTCGCTTTGAGATATAAAGACGCGAGTTCGACCGTGTGTCGTTCCCACACATCTTTGTGTGAATTGTTTCATCATCAATATCGCTAAAGGAAATCAAGGAACCTGTTTCCTAAGAACTTAAAAACACCAACCCACACTTGGCCAGCGTGTGTGGATTAAGACCGTAAACTTTCTCAACTCGTAAGATGTAGGTAAGAAAGAAAGAAAAAACATTTATTTGACACAAACTGAACACACACCATAAAAAAAAAACGTAAAAAAATCAGATTAAAAAGAGAAAGAAATGAATAACATAGAGAAGGTACCTAAGTGTGACCTATCAGTGTCAAACATGGACATTGCTCAGTAAACGCTGTGAGTGTCTACAGGCCGACCGTTTAACTCGCGTATCGCCATCTGAGGTATAAAGTCATAAAACATTAATTAAATCTTTTAAAGAACTACTTAACCACAGATAAAACTAATGTAAGACTATTCGTCACTAATATCCATATCGCTTGAATCATCATCACTGTCTGTGCAGCTCGAGGAGTCAGAATCTTGGCGATAGGCGATACGCGAGTTAAACGGTCGGTCTATAGTTTAGGTGACAGAGTTTATATATTTGTGAACAGGTTTATACAATACAGACAACCACTTCTTAATTTAAATCTTGTTACATGTATCATATGTATAAACTTTTTGTTGAATAAAATTATTTATTTATATAATAAAGGTATTATTCTTGATGCTATTTAAAAGTCTTAGGCGATTAAAATAAAACTACTTTTAACGGATTTTATCGCGGTTTATTTTAGATTTTAGATCCCGACGTTTCAAAGTCTTTTCAGACTTCATGTTCACGGGTGGCCTGAGGTATTTGACGTCCAAAAATATTAATCACAATTATTACTAACTACCTTCAAACATCAATTTTTTTTCTTAGGCGATTAATAATTTTAAGTAAATAAACGATCATAATCAATTCTTAATTAGAATCGGTTTGTCTGGACTCTTCGTCACTGTTATTTCGATAAATAGCCTTGTCAATCGAAAATAAAATATGTATTTAAACAAAACAGTTTCCCTTGCTATTTATTTTTACAAGGCGCTGATATATTACTAACCTTTTTTTTGCTTGTTTTAAATACACAAACACACGGTGTTTTTAAACATAGTTTATGGGCTAAACCTGGATAGCACGGTTAGTAGCACGGGTTTACTGGCCTCTGTATCCGCTAGAAGTTTGCAAAAAATCCTTGGTATTACGGTATGTAAAAATACTTATGAAAAAACATTAGGTAGGTACGCGTGCCGAATCAGAATTAAGTTATGAGTTTAACCGTAAAAGAATAATCGACAAACATGCTAAAATTTTTTTTATCTACTTCGCAAATTTTAGCGATTATAATACAAATAAGTAGGAACTAGGAACCTTCCTATAATTTATTTATTTTTAAGTTTTTTTTATAATATTGATTATCTTTAAAATTACTAAAATTTATTTGGTATAATATTTAATTTTAATGGTATAATATTTAATTCAAATTTTAATTTCAGCTACTTCCTTAAAAAAATTGGTCTTTTTTAAATGGGAATTAACCCACCACCTCAATCGCCCTCGACAGCGGTCTCGGGATTTGAACCCAGCCAAGTCCCGGGACACCGGAACTGTCTCGGATCCCGCACGAATTTAATCAGAAAGGTAATAGGAGGAGTTGGGAAGTTAGGTTGTCCACTTCCCTCCAGGCAAAACGGGAGAGCTGAGAGAAAATAGAGAGGTTTCAATTGGACCAAGCACCACGGGATCAATCAATTTCTGTCTTTTAATTTAAGTGCTACGATGCCACAAATGCGCACAGTTAGAACATACAGAAACACACATGATTATTATATTAATACACTTGTCAAAATTACAAATTATATTTATAGACTGTTAGAACACCTCAGAAGGGAAACAATTCAAATACCAAATATTGCAATACAAGATTATATTTAAATAAAGTCATTTCGTACAATTAACAATAACCAACAATTTTACTAACCTTACTCAAGACGTCTCTCGCAAAGAGTGAAGTATGGCCGACCGGAACTGACACCTCTTGTCATTCCATCACTGACATTTTGACAGCAACGATGCTGTCAGAGTATTAATTGTAGCATCGATCGTACTATTCATTCGCCTGATATGCCATAAACGTAATATAATAACGATAGTCGTGTTACAGTCGGCCATCCTCAAGGAACGGGTCTCTTCGTTCTAGAGAGTAAGTCGCTTTACACGTAATGTCAATCACTTCAATTTAAATTAAACTTAAGGTTTCCGTTTAAGTATATAATAATAATTATAATAAGCCTTATCTGATATAGCCATGACGCAAATCCGTCGTTACATCTTGACGGACTCGCAACCGTGACTGCGATGTCTGAGACCACTCCTGGGCGGTTAGTTCTCAACTTACTCATGCCCGGTCCCTGACAACCCTTACTCAGACTTGTCTACTATAGCCATGAAGTAAGTCAGCCGTTGCCTCTTGACCAAGTTACAATCATAGCCGCGATGTTTGGACCCACTCCTGGGCGGTGAGTTCCTACACCAATCATGCCCGGCTCCAAACATCCCTCACTATAAGGTTTCTTAACTAATCTTTACCCTATGTTTCACTAGCGTTTGTTTATTATAGCCATGATGTAACTCGGTTGTTGCCTCTTAACCGAGTTACAATCATGGCTGCGATGTTGGACCCACTCCTGGGCGGTGAGTTCCTACACCAATCATGCCCGGCTCCAACACCCCTCACTAAAGCAATGTGTGTGCAACTTCCTTCACAAACACACTGTTACAAATCAATATCTTTGAGCCAATCTGGCAGCGAGTTTATTTGTCAATCATTCCCTACTCAACTATCTATCACTATCTCCTAAATCTCTAACATCTCTTTAACTATCAGCTTAAACTGTAATCATTACACATCACAAAATCATTGGTCATCACTATCAGCTCGCGTACAAGAGACATGGTATCATAATGATGATGATAAGAGTTTATCATTCACCGTTATTAATTGTATTAATTAACGAAATAACAATTATTATCAATTTTATACTTTTTAATCCTCGTCTATTCACTATCGTTGTTCTCATCGCCATCACTATGTTCACTTGAGGAGCAAGCGGCGGTGGTAAAGCTAAGCCATGGAAATATTTTGTCAATGGCGACAACAGTTTCATATCTAGCTCCCTTCTTGGTTAACGGCGTATCCTCAACGAGGAACCGATCGTTTGGTAGAACCTTTTTAATTCTATATGGCCCTTTACATTTCGCCTCTAACTTTTTGGACTGGCCTGGCCCTGTCACGATTGCCCTCGCGATCCTCACTAAGTCACCTTCTTTGTAATTTGTGCTGTTCTTTCTGTTTTTGTCATACCTATTTTTCGTTTTGTCCTGATTTTGTTTAATCCTATCTAAAGCCTCGGATCGGATGTCTCCTAACGTTTTGCTTGCAGTATCGACGCTTTCAACATCCTCAACAATTTCGTTAAGAACTCCCTGAGATGGATTTGAAACTGTCCTACCTATTAAAAGCTCTGTTGGGGTTTTCTTAGTTACGTCATGGACCGACGTATTTATACCTAATTGAACATCGGGTAGTAGGTCTTCCCAAGTATTTTTATTTTTGCCATGCACCATCGAGCCTAGGGCGGCAAGGATCGTTCTGTTATAGCGCTCGACTTGCCCATTTGCCCTTGGTGTAGCAACCGCGTTTAGTACATGTTTTATACCAGTCGACTGCAAAAATACCTTGAATTTCTTGCTCGTAAAACTTGTGCCGCGATCAGTAACTAAACGTGTTGGAGACCCGAAATAACTAAATAAGGTTTTAAATGCTCTAATACTTTCTTTGGTTTTGGTGCTCCTTACAGGGAATAAGCTAACGTATTTGGTAAACGCATCCACCATTACTAATATATATGTATAACCTCGTTTACTCTTGGGGAAAGGGCCGAGATGGTCAGCATGGAGTGTATGAAAGGGGATGTCTACCTTCGGGATGGGGTGAAGTAGTCCTTCTTTGGACCCAGAGGGTAATTTATGATGCGCGCACTCTAGGCAAGCAGATACATATTTTTTTATGAATCTGCGCATCTTTGGAAACCAAAATTTAGACTGAATTCGTTCTAAGGTTTTATCAAACCCGAAGTGGCCCACGCTGTCATGGTTGGCCTTCAAGAGCTGCCATCGTACTCCTCTGGGTACTACCCATCTTGTTGCACCGTCTTTCAAAACGCGAAAGACTCTGCCATTCTTAAGTAAGTATTCTTTATAAATACCACAAATTTTGGGGGTTTCGGGGTCTTCCAGAATGTCCTTAATTCGTTTGATTTCCTCATCAGAGGATTGCACAGTGGATATCCAGTCTTCAGTATTAACTGATAAGATATCAAGTGTATGTATTGGTTCAGGTTCCACTGATACAGGTCCTCTGCTGAGTGCATCAACGTGGGACATTCTTTCACCGGGACGATATTCGATAGTGCAGTCAAATTCCAAAAATTGGACCCACCAGCGGGATATGCGTGGGATGAGGTCCCTTTTCGTAAAAGTTGACCGTAAAGCATTGCAGTCGCTAACTATCGTGAATTTAATGCCGATAAGGTACGTCCGAAACTTACTAAGTGAAGCAACCACGGCTAGTGTCTCGAGCTCGAATGAGTGGAGTTTCATCTCATCGGGCTGGGTCTGGCGGCTATAGTATGCAACTGGTCGCCAAGGATCGTAATTTTTTTTCTGCAGTAAGATGCCCGCCAGACCAAATTTACTAGCGTCGGTGTGCAATTGTGTATCCGCTGTATGATCGTACAATGCGAGGATGGGCCTGTCAATCAGTTTTTCCTTTGCCGTTTGAAAGGCATGCATTTCTGGATCACCCCATTTCCAAGGCGTATCTTTTTTCAAAAGATTCGTCAAAGGCCTCACTATCACAGCAAACCCCTTGACAAACCGTCTGAAAAAACTTGCAAGACCTAGAAATCTCCTCACCTCATGTTGATTCGTTGGGGTCGGGAACTTAGCTACAGCCTCAGTTTTGGAGACCCCGGGCCTGACGCCTTCTTTATCTATCTCGAACCCCAGAAAATCGATCCGTTCGCAGAAGAACTGACATTTTTCCATTTTCAAAGTAAACCCCGCTTCTCTTAGTAAACCAAGTACCTCGGCAAGCCGTTCAAGACCTTCCTCAAAACTTTTGGATGGTATTAAGATATCATCCATGTAAATCACAACATAGCTGACTTTTGATTTACTAAGGACCTTGTGAATTGCCCTTTGAAAGACTGCGGGAGCATTGGCCAGTCCGAAGGGAACTCGATTGTATTCGTAGAGCCCATCCGGCGTGACGAACGCAGTTTTCTCTCTCGATTTTTCAGCTATTGGGATTTGGTGGTAGCCCGAAGCCAAATCTAGGGAAGTAAACAATGACTGGCCTGATAGCTGATCTAACAAATCCTCTATGCGCGGCAAGGGATAGTGATTTCGTTTGGTGCGGCTATTAAGAGCCCGATAGTCCACGCAGAGACGCTTCTCTCCAGATTTCTTTCTAACCAGCACGATTGGGCTGGCATAAGGTGATTGCGATTCTCGAACTATACCGTGATCTAACATATCTCCTACCATATCTCGAACTAGCTGACGTTCAGAATGAGCCAGGCGGTACGGCCTGTAGACTACCGGCGTATTATCATTAAGGTGTATCTCCATCTCCGTAACATTTGTGAATCCCAAGTCGTGTAGTCCAGAGGAAAAGCAGTCTTTATTTTTATTAAGTAGTTCTTCGCAATGATGTTTCTGACTATCAGTCAATTGATTACCGCACTTGGGACTCACAGGTTTCAGAGATGGTGCATCATCCGAAATTCTCAACACGCTTTTAGTGCTACCTATAAACTTAGCGCGCGTAATAAGTTTATTTTCTTTAAATTCTAATGGTGTTGCTCCCAAATTTAAAACGAACAAGTTGCATTCGACTCCCCGAATTTGGTATTCGCCTGGCAAGAGATAATATTCCTGACCTTCCGACCCTCTTACGGAGCCACTGACATATACGCTACCATGGCAAGTTACATTAGACCTAACTGGGACGGGAATCATTTCACCTACATCTATGGAAACGTCGCATAAAATGTTCAATTCGAGCTTTAAGTCATGTTCGTCTTCTGACCTTTGAAATTTTAACTCCGTTGGCGTCTTTGTGATAGTAATCGTAGGCCGTTCCGTAAAACTATGACCAAGTAGAACGTCACAATTGATCAGGTGATCGTCTACTATCAGAACTTCAACACTCCTTTCCAGTAGGCCTTGTATTTCAACATCTACTAAGGTGGAACCTAGTGGTAAGTATGGTATGTTGCCTAATCCCCTCAAATGAGGACCGGTAACCTCCTTCCAAGTTAGACCTATACTCATAGCAGCGTTTTTACGAACGAGTGTGGCTTCACTTCCTAAATCTACCTGACAAACTATGGGACATCCGTTAATATTAATCAAAATTTTATATTTGTCGTTCGCGTTTTCTGAAACTAAGACTTCTAAAACATTTTTGTCTTTATGTTGTTGGCCGTCCTTCGATTTTGGGCAGTGTGCTGTATCGTGTCCTAGATAGTTACAATTATTACATTTTACGAGTGGTTTCGGGCATTTGAAACTAGGATGGCCAATGCCGTGACAGTTGAAGCATTTCATAGGCCCCTTTTGATTACTATTCTTGACAGCGCCGCCGGGGGTGTCGGTGAGCTTCAAGAGATTATTTGTGGAGTTTGTGATGTTACTAAAACGTCTATCCCGATTTATGTCTTTAGGTGTATCTAATTGGTTGCGATTGTTAGGTTTTATATTTTTAAGGAATTCCAAAACATCTTCAGGCTTTTCAAACTTGGCTGCCTGTGCACCTACTCGTACGCCCCTATCGTCGATTGCGTAAAGTAGACAATCCACCGCTTGCTTCCCAAATATCTTACATCGGTTCAAGAGATTAATTTTAGCAAAATAGTACATTTCAAATGATTCTCCAGGGCGCACCCGTCTATTAAGCATGTCGGTTAGGAGCTCAGCAAAATTTTCGGTAGATGGGAATGATTCTCTCAGCATATCCTTCCATTCATTCCACGAATGCTTGATAGAGGGTAAACTCTGGTACCAGGTTTTTGCAAGTCCAGTTAACTTCGGCAAAGCATAATGAATGGTTTGCTTTTCACTCCAGTTATAAATTTCAGAACATTCTTGTACTTTGTCTAGCCAGTTATTTATAGTCTGCTCTTTAAGCATAGGATTAAACTCAGGTATGACGTTATTTAGACTTGACGTAGAAAACGATTCATTATGCTGTGTCTTGGATTTTAATACGCTTAAAAACTCTTCGAAAAAGTCAGATGTCCGCCTACGTTTGTTACCATCGTCTCTAATTAGTTCAGGGGTTGTATTATCTCTTGCTGGTGACATTAGGTGACGGTCACGAATGTGTTGGTTTGAATGTGTGTCAGTACGACTATCTTGATTACAACTCATACCTGAACGTCTCCTGCGTACCTCCTTTTCGAGGCTCCTGAGCTGCTTCCTCTTGCGCCTCAGCTCTCGCAGTGTCGCGTCGCTGTCGGTGCTCTCGCTTCGGCACCGGCTCCGGCTGCGACTTGTTTTCACGCGCGATGCGCGGTGCACCCGACGGCTCCGGCTGCGACTCGTTCTCGAACGCGAAGCGCGTTGTTCTTGGCGGCTGCGGCTGCGGCTGCGACACAGCCGTTTCCGCGATGATCGACGATCGCGAAGGCTGCGGTCGCGCCTCGTGCGCGGAGTCTGGTCATTGTCGCGGCCGCGACCTCGGCTACATCGTGAGCCTCCTCTTGAATTGAGATCGTCGTGTTTGTCACTCATTATCTGAAACTCAGAACCGAACTCTTGTCAAATGTTCATTTACGCCAAGGATAAGTGTAAATAGTGATGTTACGGGATTAAAGCTACAGTCACTTATTTAACCGCCAATTATTTAAATCCATTTTCATCTGCTCGCTGTTTGGTTATTTTTAAATTGACACGTTTTGTATCTGTATCACTGCTATTTTCTTACTGACAGTACGTTTATTTTTAGCGTTAGTCACTATTTACGAAGAAAAAAAAAATAATGTGCGATTAACAAATTTCGATAATCTATTTCAATCTGCTTTATTACGGGATATTCATAATATTTAATGCTCCCATATATTAATAAATGTACATATTTTAGGATCTACTAAATTATTTTTACATTTTATAAATGTTTAACGAATTTGATGTATTTAAAAACAGATATGGAGAAACTTAATCCGTTTACATCGGCTCAAAAACTCCAACTTTTATTTATCAAATGTTTATTATTTGCTCTAATAAACCACGTTATTCTAATTTCTTCTATATGTTTATGATTTGAACTATATTTTAATGATTTAAATTTACTCAACTTAATTTTAGTTTTTAAGTGGGTCGAGCATTGTATGTGGTGCGACGGGTCTATTTACAACATTTTATCCCACTTCTGAGATGTTAGAACACCTCAGAAGGGAAACAATTCAAATACCAAATATTGCAATACAAGATTATATTTAAATAAAGTCATTTCGTACAATTAACAATAACCAACAATTTTACTAACCTTACTCAAGACGTCTCTCGCAAAGAGTGAAGTATGGCCGACCGGAACTGACACCTCTTGTCATTCCATCACTGACATTTTGACAGCAACGATGCTGTCAGAGTATTAATTGTAGCATCGATCGTACTATTCATTCGCCTGATATGCCATAAACGTAATATAATAACGATAGTCGTGTTACAAGACTATAGGTCCATAGTATTGTCTTAGATTTACGCGAATATCACACATTGAAATAAAACTACTTTTTAACGGATTTAATCGCGGTTTATTTTAGATTTAAATATTAATAATAAAAAAAACAAAAGAAATTAAAAATTATTACTTAAATATTAATGTTTGGAGGTAGTCAGTAATAATTGTGATTAATATTTTTGAACGTCATATACCTCAGTCCACCCGTGAACGAATAAGTGCTAAAAAATTATTTTATACTCATCTCTGGTTTTGGTTCACCTTGGTTATTCAAACACGGATGTTTTTCGCAGGCTAATTTAAATAGGTCACCCTTACAGCTGTACAAACACAATAAATAAGCAGTTATAATGAATAACAGGAAACTTGTAGTCTGGTTACAATCAACCTGTCAATATTGCCGGAACTATGTATATAGGTAACTGGCAAAAATATGGCCGTGAACCCGTAGTTCGATGGCCGAAGATGTAAGGCGAGTCGGAACTGTCAAATGAGTTAGAAAAAGACAAAGATCTCGCAAATGTTATTTTATATAGATATACCTAGTTAGTTATTTGAAAATCATTTTAATAAATAATGTATAATAAGTAGCATGTCAATGAATTATTATCTAAATACTAAATATATCAAAGAAGAAACTGACTGACTGACTGACATATCAACCCAGAGCCCAAACCGCTGGGTCTGGAGACTCTAAATTTGGCACATAGGTTTCTTATGGGGTCTAGGGGTGCACTAAATAAGGATTTTTCAAAACTCACTCTTTAAGGGGGTTAAGTGGGGTTCCAAAGTTTGTATGGAGAAACATGATTAATGAGACCAATTTCGCGGGCGAAGCCGCGGGCGGAAGCTAGTAATAATATAGTTGTAAAATTATGTGTTTAAGTAGGATAAGTAGTATTTTTATAAGTAGTATTTGACGTCCAAAAATATTAATCACAATTATTACTGACTACCTCCAAACACCACCTCCTCAGTCCACCCGTGACAATGAAGTCTGAAAAGACTTTGAAACGTCGGGATCTAAAATTAAAAATAAACCGCGATAATATCCGTTAAAAAGTAGTTTTATTTCAATACGGAAATAACTTTTGACCTATATTTTCGAGTAAGCTGGATGCGGAAGCACTTTTTATCTCGACTGTTAGTACCTATTTCACAAAAGCGAAAGCTCCGGTTACCGTAATAATTCCATCTTCGCTTACAGTGAAACCTTGTCTTTACTGTTCGCAATAACTGCTTATTTGATCAAAGCAATTTCAAAGCTCGTAATTAAGTAGTATTACATCTTAATGGTAATGCATTGCTTATGGCGTGATTTGTAATATATTATTAGTATACAGGGATATGAACGATAACAATAAATTTGTAAAATCACTCAAATAATTCTTACTTAGCCGATTGAATACTGTCTAAGTGTATACCTATACCAATCGCCCTATTCTAAAGTTTGTTAAAATTTCACGCACTGTTATGACCATAGTTAACCTGAATGTGTGCACCCACAGACAAACTGTGAAAAGAGTTTTGTGGGGCAATGAAATCTATTCTAATATAATAAAGCTGAACAGTTTGTCTGTTTGAACGCGCTAATCTCAGAAAGTAGTGGTTCGATTTGAAAAATTCTTGCACTGTTAGATAGCCAATTTTTTGAGGAAGGCTATACCCACTTTTATCCCACTGCTGGGCATGATATGTAGTTCACGCCGGCGTATAATGAAGATAAGTATATACATACCTTTTGAAAACCATCAACTTCTTAGAAGTAGATAGCTAATAGCAACAACTTTTGTTCTACGACTTTTGATAATTTAGTAGTTTTTTTTTCATACACACACAACTAAATTAGTTTGATTTTTTACTTGAATCTTTATCTAAACTATGGAGGAACTGTGAATACATACTGTATACAAACACTTAATATATACCTGTAGGCTAATTCTCGTAATTAAATACATTCAGTTGCAGTGGAGTTGCAGTTAAGTTTCGATCAAAACAGCCCTTTTCGTATTCTCGGAATGTTGACAACCGCTGTCAGATACGCCCGACCGCCGGGCCGCCGACAAAGCCCGCCGACACAACCCGGCGGCCTGTATGAAAAGAATCATGTCGGCAACATGAGCCCGCACGTGTTACCCGCCGACATGTTGGCGGCTTGGGTACGCCTGCGCTCAGTTGCCCGGCGACGCTCAACCTGTAGTGAACCACACAACCTTTATCGACACGCGGCAATCACTGACTGCAAAATAAATTTCTCATCTCAAATTGCCGACATGCCGCTGACCAAATTTTCCGACTTGTATTATGTGAAGCCGCCAACTAGATCGCCGACAAAAAGTTGTCGACATAATAATATGTTGACGGCCCGGGGGCTCAATGTGTATTGCGCTTTAGATTAGATATGACAACAATTATGGAATGCCAATTTGCACTAAGATATAAACTTAATTGCAACTGCACCGTAACTTAACCGGCGCGCGGCGCTTCAAGAAATTACGTGAACTAGGGCACTGGATGGTTGGCCTGATAACGGCTTTGGGCTCGCCCCCTACAACGCGGCATCGTTTAGAAGTTACCAAAACATAGCTAGCGAAAAGTAGGTGATATTTATCTCTGCTTACACCTTCGGATATTCTGGCGTGCTTTAAATAGATCATACAATGCTTATTAAATACATTCTCAAAATTTCTTAGAACTTGTTTGTTTGTATCAAACTGCCAGATGATTGCTAAGTCAATAGTCTACATCCGATAACAAACACACAGACTAAACAAATGTACTTTAGAACCAAAATACAGTCATACTGGCTTTGCGGCCGCGGCGCCGCCGCACCGCAAAAATCGGCAGTGCCGCCCACCTCTACATAGAACAAAATGTACTAGCACTACGAGCGTTGCGCTGCCGATTCTCGCGGTGCGGCGCTGCAACGCGAGTATGTGTTTTGGCTCTTTATGTTATGTGATTATCTTAATATATATATTTCTTGTGTGCGTGTGTATGTGACTGAACTCCTCCTAAACGACTGGACCGATTTTGATGAAATTTTTTGTGTGTGTTCTAGGGGATCTGGGAATGGTTTAGATTCACAATTTTGCGCGGTACGAAGTTCGCTGGGGCAGCTAGTAGTATTATATTGTCTGTGGTGATAACTAAGTACTTAGGTACCAGTGGAGAAGGGTAGAAATCTGAAAAACGGAAGCCGGAGCAAGAAATTTCATACCGAAAATAATATCTCTTCAATACCTTCACCGATGTTTCTAAGGCGACCACCACCTTCTAGATACTTACTTTTAATGCTACTTATGACTCTTAGTCGTTACATAAATTTAATGAAGTAAACGATATTAATCAATTCCTGAAGGGAAACCGATCGGAATCGGCTCGAATAGTACATACATTAAAGAGTTTAGGCCTTAATCCACACATGCTAGTCAATTGCGGGTAAAATGAATGAAAATGAATGAATGAATGAGTGAATTAATGAATGAAAATGAATGAATGAATGACCTCGAATAATTAGTAGATACTTAGAAATGCCGGTTTCCTCACGTGTTTTCCTTTACCAATGTTATAGATAAATAATATTAGTTTCTCTATGCCAATATTGAGTAACGAAGATGTAACAATTTACACAAAGATGTGTGGGCACGACTGGGAATCGCACCCCGACCTTATTTAACCTTATATTTCTAAGGCGAGGCCCCACCGCTGCTCTGATTCTAACAGTTACCAACTAAAATTAATGTGATAGCTTTATTTATTTATTCTGTAATAGGCTTGCGCTTGACTACAACTTGGCTGATGTTAAGCAATGATGTAGTCTACGATGGGACTACCGATTCATCACTAGTGATTACGAATGCTTTTCGGTGGGAAGGCGGCAGTGGAATGAGGCTACACAAGGTTTGAAACCATAAAGGAAAATTCCGACCCACCCTCTTTAATGGTGTCACCAGAAATCGCACCGGAACATGAAAAGGCCGCTTGACGGTGCGGCTTTGTCTGGTGGTTGGTCACTACAATTGAACAAATCTAAGAAGTACCTTTTGACGTTTCACTGTTTTCTATTAAATTAGCTTTATAGAGGCGTAATTCACACTATTTTTATTAGCTTTCCTGTAAAATAATTGAATTATGTAGCTATTTTTATTTTAACATATCTAACATAAACAATTTTCATAAAAAAATAAAATTCTAAATGTACTACGTTTAGAACTGTCAAACGGTACTTCTTAGATCTGATGGACTGTAACCACGGCCGAAGCCTACCACCAGTTATAAAATTATTATATCTCGATGACATGACTATGTTCGTAGTTGTCAATGTCTGGGTATAAGTCTCAAGTGGCTATCAAGTAGAATGCCTTGACAAGCCTCTTTGAAATATTATCACGATATCAGGTTATAATAAAAGACATTAGTGATGTCAACTTTGACCTCAGCGGTTCTCATTGGTTACGTACTTGATGTGGAAATTCAAACATAGGTTCTCTTGCAATGTCCATGTTTGACACTGATGGGTCGCACTTACTCTTTGTTTTTTGTATTTTTTCTTCTTTGCATTTCCTTTTTTTCTTTATATTTTTGAAGTTATACTTCTTTAGGCACGTTATGAAAAAATGATGAGAGTGAAATTTTAAGATGCGCACGCATCTGTGACACAAAATTAACAGTATGAAGCTGTCTGCTTAACCGCTCATTAAGTCTCGTTTAATGATGCCAAAGAAGTATAACTTCTCACGCGCGTACATAAGTACACGCACCCATTTTTATGTGTTTTTTATCATTTCATTCTGTGTATGGAGGGTAGAGGTAAGGAGGACTATTCTCTGTAAAACCCAAGCAAAATCAACTCAGAATTCAAGACACTGTGAGCAAGTTTGCTTAAATCGGAACGCAACTTAAATAATTATGTTTGTAGTTAGTCAGTAATAATTGTGATTAATATTTTTGGACGTCAAATACCTCAGTCCACCCGTGAACATGAAGTCTGAAAAGACTTCGAAACGTCGGGATCTAAAATCTAAAATAAACCGCGATAAAATCCATTAAAAACTAGTTTTATTTCAAGATAGGAGGAGTTGGAAAGTTGAATTGTCCACATCCCTCGAGGCAAAGCGGGAGACAGCATAGAGGGAAAGAGGTTTAAATTGGACCCAAGTGGACTAAGAACCACGGGTAATGTAATCTAGGGGATCTTTAAGAGCTGACTGCAGTTATACGTATAGCAAAATCGTTTGTACGCACAGAAATTAGCAACAAGATCGGTATACCATACTGCCATCCATAATAATAATAATATTAATTAATTTCAGACCATAGGAAAACAGTTACTTTATATAAATAAAATATGCCCTATCTAAGACGTTATCCCTATAAACATAATTAGACTGCTCAACCTGTTCACCACAGTACTGACAAGGCTGTTGGAGCTGACACGCAATCACCGCATAAGGGAAGCAATTCTGGATTGTATGATTGCATAAAAAACTGGTACACCTGCTTGAGCGATCATCCCTGATGCGCTGCAAACGCGCGGTAACCCCAACGTCAGGTGACGCTACCGCGCTATGATTTAAATGAATTAATTTAATTGCAATTAATTTAGTTGCAAATAATTTAGTTGCAATTAATTCTATAATTGTTTGCTTCTAAAATTAAAAAAATAATTCAATTACGTCCAACAC